>VSMD01024392.1:0-16242 GCA_008750895.1 Mirza zaza | reverse complement strand
AGTAACCTGACTCCACTCTATTTTTACGGGGGGGAGGGGGAGGGGCGAGTAAATTGTTTGCAAACTTCAGTACTTCAGCTTTTTTTTTTTTTTGAGACAGAGTTTCACTTTATTGCCCAGGCTAGAGTGAGTGCCATGGCGTCAGCCTAGCTCACAGCAACCTCAAACTCCTGGGCTCAAGCAATCCTGCTGCCTCAGCCTCCCAAGTAGCTGGGACTACAGGCATGTGCCACCATGCCCGGCTAATTTTTTCTATATATATTTTAGTTGGCCAATTAATTTCTTTCTATTTATAGTAGAGATGGGGTCTCGCTCTTGCTCAGGCTGGTCTCGAACTCCTGAGCTCAAACGATCCGCCCACCTCGGCCTCCCAGAGAGCTAGGATTACAGGCTTGAGCCACCGCACCGGGCCAGTACTTCAGCTTTTATTAGGACAAATAAGTTACAGTACATCCCAGTGCTGACGAAGACATAGCAAGATGAGTCAACACTATAGTGGAGAACCTCCAGTCTCATGGAGGAGCCCTTAGTTAGTTGTCAGCTACTTCCTCTCTAGCCCTTTAGACATTCTAAGAGAGCTTTGCCTCCTCAGTCTTTTCTTCTTAAGGCCATCACGGCATTGCTAGACTCCACAGTGTCAGGTGGATGTTACGTTTCCTCAATATCTATCTATAAATATGATGGCTGGAACTAAAAATTCTGAGTACTTCACTGCTGTTGACACAGCCTAATATTTCCTTAGCTTAGTTGTAGTTACTTTGTAACATATACATGTATATATATGTGTGTGTGTATATATATATATTTTTTAAGAGAGAATCTGTCTATATCGACCAGTATTTAAAGTAAAAAATATTTTAAAAAGTAATAAATTAAAAAAAGAGAGAGAGAATCTGTCACCCAGACTGGAGTGCAGTGGCACTCATAGCACACTGCAGCCTCTAGTGATCCTCCTGCCTCAGCCTTCTGAGAAGCTGGGGCTATAGGTGTGACCTACCATGCCCGGCTGTAACTAATATTTTATGTTTATTAAACAAAAACTATGTACTGGATAGTGTGCTAGATCCTGGGGACTTAAAAAACAAAAGAACATAGTATCTCCCTTCAAGTGGCAAACAAAGCAACGTGGTAAGTGCTACAGTAAAAATACATATATGATTCTAAAGGGCATTATGAGAAGAGGGTATAACCTTTATCTGTGGAGGTCTACCAAGACTTTATCTTATTTCGAATATGTTTAGGGAAGAGCATTAAGACATGACGTTTTCGTTTTTGGCGGGGAGCGGTGGCTCCTGCCTGTAATCCTAGCACTCTGGGAGACTGAGGCGGGAGGATTGCTCAAGGTCAGGAGTTGGAGACCAGCCTGAGCAAGAGTGAGACCCCATCTCTACTATAAATAGAAATTAATTGGCCAACTAATATATATAGAAAAAAAAATTAGCCGGGCATGGTGGCACATACCTGTAGTCCCAGGTACTCGGGAGGCTGAGGCAGCAGGATTGCTTGAGCCCAGGAGTTTGAGGTTGCTGTGAGCTAGGCTGACGCCATGGCACTCACTCTAGCCTGGGCAACAAAGTGAGACTCTGTCTCAAAAAAAAAAGAGAGATGACATTTTGTATTGAAAGAAAAGAGTGGCATGGGGATGGAGGGCACTGAGGGAAGGCATTTCAGGTAGGGGAAAAGCATATGGAAAGTCACAGAGGGAGGTAAGACTTAGGCTGTTTAGGGAAGAGCTAGTTATTAAGGAGCTGGAATCTGGATATTAAAATAAATGAGAAGGAAATAGGACTAAATCCTGAAAGCCCTCATGTGCTTCTCAATTTGTACATTATCTTGTAGAGAGTGAGAAGATGTGAAGTAGGTGCATTTTAGAAATATATTCTTCTCTCGAGAAATTGGTAGCTATGGGCACCTTTGGGAAGGGAAACCAGATAACTAAGAGTCACATACAAGGGGCAGTCTGTTCCCTTGCTTCCCTTTGTAACTTTATTATTATTATTTTATTTTATTTTTGAGACAGAGTCTGGCTCTGTTGCCCTGGCTAGAGTACTGTGGCATCATCACCCTAACAGCAACCTCAAACTCCTGGGCTCAAGCAATCCTCCTGCCTCAGCCTCCCAAGTAGCTGGGACTACAGGCATGTGCCACCATGCCCGGCTGATTTTTTTCTATATATATTTTTAGTTGTCCAGATAATTTCTTTGTATTTTTTTTTTATTTCTATTTTTTTAGTAGAGACGGGGTCTCGCTCTTGCTCAAGCTGGTCTCAAACTCCTGACCTTGAACAATCCTCCCTCTTTGGCCTCCCAGAGTGCTAGGATTACAGGTGTGAGCCACCACACCTGGCCCCTTTTTAACTTTTGATTTTGAATCTTACGCATATATTACTACAGAATCAAAAAAAAAATAACTTTTAGAAAAAAAAATTAAAACTCTGAGTTTTGTATGGAGGAGAGCAAGATCGAAGTGGCGAGAAAACAGGAGATTGCAATCACCTAGTGAAGAAAATGGTGAGGCAGGCACCATGTACGAAAAGGAAAAACTCGAGACCTGTTTAGAAGGTGGAATCAGCACGGCACACAGATTGATGTGGAGAGAGAGGGAAAGGAAGAAATCTTAATTACCTATCAGGTTTCTGGTGGGATTTGAGGGAAATGGTGAATGGGAGTTCAGTTGAAACAGTGAATTCCACATGTAACATTAAGACATCTAGAAGACATTCAGGTAAAGATATCCATGATGGTACTGGTGATACAGGTCTACAGCATCAAAGAAAAGTCAGTCTAGAGACCCTGATCACCACTGCACAGATGGCAGATGAAGTAGGGCAACGAGTATGGATGACGTCTGTCCAGTTTATAGAGTTAAAGGATCCAAGGATAGATCACTTACTTCAAAAACATGTATAATTAAGAAAATCCTATGCAACTGGAGACCATTCTTCTAAGTGAAGTATCACAAGAATGGAGAAACAAACGCCACGTGTATTCACCATTAAATTAGAACTAATCAAATGACACTTATGTGCACATATGGAAATAAAACTCCTCAGAAATCAAGCAAGTGGGAGAGGAGAGGTGAGATTGAGTAAATTTATACCCAATGGATACAAAGCACACTATCTGGGGTGATGGGCACACTCATAACTTTGACTCAAACTGTACAAAAGCAATTTATGCAAGCAAAACGTTTGTACCTCCATGATACTCTGAAATAAACTAACATATAAATAAATAAATACATAATTTAAAAGACCCTAAAGCAATGCAAACCTATGAAAGTGACAGAACAGCTATCATTTATATTAGAAGCTCCCCAAGAAGTTACAGTGATTAAAATTAGTTTGTGATTAATTGTCCCCACTAAGCTTAGGTAGATGATTTCTAACTCCTAGTTTGAAATTTGATTTTAGGCTAGGACATTTGCAACCTGCTCATAATGATGAATTTTGGGTTTCAATTACCCTTGTAGAACAGGCCCAGAACAATTTTCTAGGGAAAATGTTGGCACTGTTCACAAGGACTCCTTTGGCCCATCTCCATGTGGATGTGGTTAATTGGTCCTGGTGTGGGTTTCTTAGTGTTAATAAGAAAGTATCAACCCCACTCCTCAGCTGAATAGCTGATTATCAGGCATATAGACCTATCCATAATCACCATCACAAAGTATATTCATTAGCCAAAAGATGCAATTCCAAACTCTTTGCTGCTCTATTCTTATCAGTTAAGAGAAATAATATCCTTAGATGGTTGTCTTAAGAATATGATGATAGTCTTAAACTGTATCTTGTAAGATCATCAGAGAGAGAATTCCACTGTCCTGTTTTTGGCTCTCCACTCAGACTAGTAATTTGGTCCTCTTTAAAACAACGTTCTTTAAAAATCTGTCCAACATTTATTTAAGTAGAAAGGCAGAGAAAGAGGACTGCCAGAGCAATGCCCCAGGGAGCAAAAACCCTGACTTACTAGCAGCTAACAATCCAGCATGCCTTTTGTGGGGTGGGGAGTGTGATCAACCCTAGTGGTTTGTCACAGTATTTCTTTTTAGCCACATCCTGAGAAGAGCTCAGGGAAGAAGCTCAGATAAATAGAAATTCCAGAGATGTTTTGGTGCCTCAGAGAAGTGTAGTATCCCTTATAGATTGCCTCCTGTGCAGCTGCCCAGCTCAGGTCCTTCTAACCTTGTGCTGTTGCTGCATATCCTCAATGCAGGAATGCACTGGGGGCTGCTCTACAAAGCAGAGATCCAAAACGTTTTCAATTCAGCTGACCAATATTTACACCCTACCTCTAACAAAGAGGTAGTTGCTAAAGGCATGCGTTTTATTTTATTTTATTTTTTTGAGATGGGGTCTCGCTCTTGCTCAGGCTGGTTTTGAACTCCTGACCTCGGCCTCCCAGAGTGCTAGGATTACAGGCGTGAGTCACCACGCCCAGCCTAGGCATGCATTTTAGTATTCTAACATCATCCCTAGATTTATCATATTTTCCTTCCCTTAAGTTCCTTATTTCCTTGTTTGTTTATTATTTATTTTGCTGGATACTATTGTTCTCTAAGCTTCCCAAATGCCAATTCAAAATAGATTTTATTAGAACATCTTTAGATTTACAGAAAAACTGTGAAGCCAGTATAGAGTTCTTACACACCCCATACCCAGTTTTCCCTATTACTAACATCTTACATTATGTGGTACATTGGTTACAATTAATAAACCAATATCCATAGGTTATTGGTAACTAGAGTCCACACTTCATTCTGATTTCCTTAGTTTTTACCTAGTATCTTTTTTCTATTCTAAGATCCATCCAGGACACCACATTTAGATGTTTTTATGGCTTGAATGTTTGCGTCCTCCCAAAATTCGGATGTTGAAATTCTAATGCCCCATGTGAAGATGCTAGGACGGGGGGCCTTTGGGAGTGAATCAGGTCATGAGGATAGAAACTTCATGAATGGGATTAGTGCCCTTATACAAGAGATCCCAGAGACCTCTCTTGATTTCTTTCCACCACGTTAGGGTACAACAAAAAGTCAGCAGTTTGAAACCCAGAAGAGGGCCCTGATCAGAACCCGACCATGCTGGCACCCTGGCCTTGGACTTCCAGCCTTCAGAACTATGAGAAATAAATTTCTGTTGTTTATAAGCCACCTAGTATATGGTGTTCTATCATAGCAGGTGAATGAGATAGGAAAAAAACAAACTGGTTTTCATACTCTTAGACACTACTCAACACTTTGACACCAGATTCTCCCGCAGACACCAACTGGCTGTCCTATAATTTAATTCAATGCGGACAGTATCTACCTGGAGATACAGTCAGATCTCATAGGTTAAGTGCTCAGTCCCACAGGACTGCCCCTGCCAACTTCGGATGTCAATCGGAAGCCCCAGTTTTTGACTGTGTGTGCTTGTGCTTCTGACCAACTGGCTATAAATCAGGGATTCCCACAACTCCCACTTTACGCTCTACTGATTTGGTAGAGTGCTTCCACAACCCAAGGAAACAATTTCCTTACATTTTCCTGTTTATTATAAAGAATATTACAAAAGATACAGATGAATAGCCAGTTGGAATAATAGGGCAAGGTATGGGGGAAGGGACACAGAGCTTCCATGCCCTCTCCTCCAAGAACTTGCATGTGTTCAGCAATTCAGAAGCTCCAAACCCTATCCTTTTGGGGTTTTATGGAGAATCCATTTCATAAGCATGAGTGATTATATGATTGGCCATTAGTGATTAACTCTACCTTTAGTTGGCCCTTGGTGAATAACTCAACCTCTCCCTTCCCCAGAGATTAGGGAGTGGGGTAAAAGTCTCAATCCTCTAGTCACATGATTGGTTCCCTTGGTAACCAGCCCCCATCCTGAGGCTATCCAGGAGTCCACCAAGAGTAGCCTTATTAGAACAAAATATGCTCCTATTACCTAGGAAATTCCTAGGAATTTAGAAGTTCTGTGGCAGGAACTTGGGTCAAAGACCAACTATTAGAAGAAAAGATTTTCCTAGTGCTCCTATCTATAAGGATTTTATAAATTATGTAGGGAATAAAAGGATAAAGATCTATTTTTTAATTTTTCTGTAAGGAATATTATTCCTTACATAATGCTGTGGTCTGAATGTTTGAGTTTACCCAAAGTTCTTATGTCGAAACCTATCCCCCAGTGGCATTAAGAGGTGGGGCCTTTGGAAGGTGATTAAGTCATGAGAGCTTTGCTCTTGTGAATAAGATTTAACAGTCTTATAAAAGAGGTCCCACTGGCTGGGCTCAGTGGCTCACACCTGTAATCCTAGCACTCCAGAAGACTAAGGCAGGAGGATTGCTTGAGGTCAGGAGTTTGAGACTCAGCCTGACCAAGAGTGAGACTCTGTCTCTACTAAAAAATAGAAATAATAAGCTGGGAACTACTAAAAACAGAAAAAATAGCCAGGCATGGTGGTGCTCACCTATAGTCCCAGCTACTAGGGAGGCTGAGGCAAGAGGATTGCTTGAACTCAGGAGTTTGAGGTTGCTGTGAACTAAACTGACGACAAAGCACTCTACCCTGGGCAACAGAGAAAGACTCTGTCTCAAAAACAAAACAAAACAAAAGAAATAAAAGAGGCCCCAGAGAGCTGCTTTTCCCTTCTGTTATGTGAGGACATAGTAGGAAAGCACCACCTTTGAGACATTTAAACTTAGCAAGCTCTAAGTTGTATTAAAATTTTTTTGGGTAAACTTTAGAAAGAGGGATATCATTCTTCCAGGGCCAGACTCCTGCAATGTGGATGGCTTTGCCAGCATCAGGCTTCTGCCACGGACACTGGCCAGAGACACCTAATATCTAGAAGCTTCCCTGAGAACCCCTTCAGGCAGCTACACAGCAGAACACTATTGACAAGCCACCTCCCCAGTGTAACTGGAACTCCTTCTGGTGGTTTTCCAGCAAGTCCCAGAGGCAAGACACATCATCCAGTGAGCTATGCTGCACTTTCTCTGACAACATCTGGATCTCAGCCCTGGGGATGAGGAGGCCTTTTCCTTGGGTGCTCTATCTCAGCTCTAGGGGTAGTGACTGCTCCCTATTTCTGCTATTCCTACATTCTACAGTGTTCTTTAACTTTTAATAGCCAACTCCTCCTTACCCCAAATCCCTTAAACTTTTTCTGTTCAAATTACTGTGTTGTTTCTGTCTCTTCATTGAACCCTGACTGATACACCAATTATTTTTATTGAATATTTCTATTTTTATACTCTATAGGTTATTTCTGATGCTTATATAATGAACTATAATGTTTTAGTCCAATAACTGAGGTTTTTCTTATTTTGCAAATGCTAAGTGCCTATCAATGTCTCTACACAGACTTTTAACATTGGTCTCAACTCAAGATGTTGAAAAATACCAGAAGGCAAAATGTAATACTGTCTTTAAATCTCCATGTAGTTCATCTATTCAGAGCCTGAGCTGTCTCTTTGATTAATATAAAATGTATTAAAAATTTAAAACTGTTCAAAATTTTAAAACTTTTGATGATTTTACGGCATAATATGTTCTCTTATAGAACTTTTTTTGTGTTGGGGGGATCAGGAAAGGGCAGATTTGCTCAAGTCAAAATTATTGGAAAATGGCTTGCTATCACATTTTAGATGAGTTAGCCCAGTGCTAAAATTATATACGTGAATAGTGTCTTAGATCTCTATATTTTATGAGGTATGATTAGCACTGTGGTTCCACATCCAGGTCATAGATGCATATGGATTCTATCTAACAAAGGCAAGTTTGCTACAAAAGTAATCTTTCATTGTACAATATCTTTATTAATTAAAGGGATGCATTCCAATAATATTGTCGTCAGAATCTTTATTACCAGAGGGGGAGAAAGAAACATCTACCTTAAGCAAATAATCTCTCTGTACCTTAGTTTTCTCCTCTCCAAAATAAAAGAGCTATATTATACAATCTCAAGTCTCCTGCAATTTTAAAACCACTGTGCCATGTTGTGCTACCTCAAGGGGTACATTCCCGAAGGCTTCTCTCTCCAGAGCCATCCCTAATGGAACAATACTTCTCTCTGAGGCTTCCTGCTTCTCCTTCCTTGGGGAGCTGCTTCTCTCCAAGGGCTGCTTCCTCAAAGTAGACAAAAACATACCCTGGGAAAAAGAATCCCTAATCAATAAATGGTGCAAGGACCATAAATAGTTTCTGTTTTGACTACGCCTTCTCCACTTTGAGGTGGCTGAACTATATACTACTTTGCCTTCCTCCTATTCACCCAGGATGGTTCTGTTCCATTTGCCACTTGGCCTCTTTCTCCTCAGCCACCTCTAACACTTGCCTTAACTTGGGGAAGCTGAGCCTTTCTCCTGTAGCATTTTACTAGTTGTATTTTTAAAGTGAACTTTCCCCTAAATAACTTATTAATTTTATCCATATAGTAATTTAGGAGTTCAAATAATTTCAAACATTTTGAAGGCAAAGTACATACTTTTTACATTTGCCAGCTGTTTATTTGTAGAGTTACATAAATGTAATACTCTATTAGAATGGAATTCTTTCTGCTTCAGGGAACTACCAAAATAGTCACATACACATACCCCAAGGGAAATGTATCCAAGAACCTGGTCACAGTTTTTAGAATCCTCAATCAAAATTAAGGATACAGAAGGGATCCAAGGTAAAGACTGATGGAAGACATTTCTTGGAAGAGAATCATAAGTGTTCAATTAAACCTCCTTGGAAAATGGGGTTACTACCTTCTAGCTCCAAACCTAATAAAAAGCTTCAAGAGAACCATTCAGAAAGCTTTGAAATGTGTTCCCTACAATAGTTTTGGTGAAGAGTGGTGAGGGTTGCTGCAGTGAGATCTCCCTGCACTTCAGAATATGTTCAGGCCAGGGATGTGGGAATGTCTCCTGAGGACCAGATGTGGGCCACTCAGGAGAGAGAGCCAGCATGGAATAATTTCGATCCTGTCAGGCAAAGAAAACCTCAGGATAAAGGGGCTGAATACCAGGGGCTGCCAGGAATTACAAAAGACTATTTTGAATTGGCATAGGTCCTTAGATACAAGGAAACCTACAGGAGTGGTAACTTAGCAGGGAATCTCCAAAGAATTCATACAAATGCGCAGAGAGAAAAAGTCAGCTTAATTATCTGTTGGATCCAGAGATTGTGAAGACACCCAGCCTAGAAAGAGTCACCTATCTCTTCACCTCTCACCTCTCTTTCCTCCTATCTAATCTTTAATCCCATTGAGAAGTGAACCTGCATCTCCAGGACCAGCTTCCAGCCCAAAGCAGTTCCCAACTGAAAATGAGTTAAGTCAAGTTTGAATTTTGAGTATAACATAGGTCTGGATGTTTAACTTATTGAAATAGAACTGTTTTTACACTTAATCATGATGAAGACTTTTTTAAAAAAGTTATCTGTGAGTAACCTAAGAATGCATGGTTCAGGTCAAGTCTTCTTCATTCTAGGGCACTAGGGTATACTCCCACTCTATAAAGATAAGAACACAAAAATAAAAGTTATGTTTTGACCTCAATCCACATACCATGCCTATTCTACAAACGTGTATACGTGAGAACCACTTTTTATTGGAATTTTCCTTGTCAAAACATCTCTCTACTTACTATACAAGGATGATTTTGGTTTGCTACTTCAATTCTTAGTTCCTGAGGTTATTCATAGTCTCTGCCTTATGCTTCTCTGAGATTATGATGGAAATTCCTTTGTTAAAAAAAAAAAAGCTAAATATGACATGTACTAATGTGAAAGAGAAAGCTCTCTGAAACAAGTTCTTAAGTAAAATAATTTTATAATGTATTACTTTGCTTTTCATACATGCATTTATGGTATTACACCACAGGAAAGTTTCAACTAATTACAGCCAAGGTTAAATTTCGTAACCAATCCCAAACTCAAAAAGTACGAAATGATAAGGAGCCACTCAAAAGAGATAAAGCTGTCTTTATCTCTTTTAATCACCTTTTTAAAGAAGGTTCTCCCTTCCATACCATTTATCATGCTCATGGTATCTTCATCATTACGCACTTATCACTATCTGAAATTATCTATTATCTGTCACCTGCCACATACACACATACAGTGCATGCATACGTGATTGAAATCTCTGTCAGAGCAGAGTCCTCATCTGTCTTGTTTGCCACTAATATCTCCTAGGCCTAGCACTGCTTCTGACACATAGAGGTCACTAAAGAGAAATATACTTCGTGAATGAAGGGGTATATATAGTCAATAAAAATAAAAGAAAACCCTAGACTAGGTAACCTTCCAAAAGTGTCTAGTTTTTTTTGTTTTTTTGTTTTTTTTTGAGACAGAGTCTCACTTTGGTGCCCAGGCTAGAGTGAGTGCCATGGCGTCTGCCTAGCTCACAGCAACCTCAAACTCCTGGGCTCAAGGATCCTACTGCCTCAGCCTCCCAAGTAGCTGGGACTACAGGCATGTGCCACCATGCTCGGCTAATTTTTTCTATATATGCTAGTTGGCCAATTAATTTCTTTCTCTTTATAATAGAGCCGGGGTCTCGCTCTTGCTCAGGCTGGTTTCGAACTCCAGACCTCGAGCAATCCACCTGCCTCGGCCTCCCAGAGGGCTAGGATTACAGACTTGAGCCACCGCGCCCGGCCTGTTTGTTTGTTTTGAGACAGAGTCTCACTCTGTTGCCTGGGCTAGAGTGCCCTGGCATCAGCCTAACTCACAGCAACCTCAAACTCCTGGGCTCAAGTGATCCTCCTGCCTCAGCCTCCTGAGTAGCTGGGATTACAAGCACGTGCCACCATGCCCGGCTAATTTTTTCTATTTTTAGTTGTTTGACTAATTTCTTTGTATTTATACTATGTTTCCCTGAAAATAAGACCTACCCATAAAATAAGCCCTAGCAGGATTTCTAAGCATTTGCGCAATATAAGCCCTACCCCAAAAATAAGACCTAGTGATGGGCGTGGCTACGCAGCATATCTGCACAAATCATGCATTTTGTCGTGGATCGGTAAAAAAGACCAGCAACCCTTCTCATCTGCCCCATGAGAGCTCTATTGCTCGAAATGAGAAATTGGGGCCAATGGGTCTAAAGGAAATAGAGTCACAAGAAATTCAGGATGAAATTCGGGGTTTGGAGAGTTATGATGATGTTCCAGAAGAAGATGACTTAACTATATTTGAAAAAATGTAGATTGTTGTACCGTACTTAAAAAAAATAACACATCCACTGAAAATAAGCCCTAGGGTGTCTTTCTGAGGAAAAATAAATATAAGACCCTGTCTTATTTTCAGGGAAACAGGGTAGTAGAGAGGGGGTCTTATTCTTGCTCAGGCTGGTCTCAAACTCCTGAGCTCCAGCAATCCTCCCGCCTCAGCCTCCCAGAGAGCTAGGATTACAGTCGTGAGCCACTGCGCCTGGCCTAGTTTTGTTTTTTAAACTAAACTCTACATTCCTCATTGCCTGATCTCTCCTGAATCCCTGGAAAACTGGCTTTTCTTCCCTGATACTCTACTGAAATATGAGAGGTTTATGAAAAGTAAACACTAACCTAAATTTAGCCAAATCTAGTCTTTTTTCTTAAACATCTTCATTCTCTTTGGCCTCACCCACATATGACTGAGTGCCCCCTCAAACAATCTCCTTTCTTGGTTTGCTGGACTCAACCCTACTCTTGTGTCTGAGCTCTCAACCACTGGAGTCAACTGTCAACCTCAAAGGGACAGGGATCATGTCTGTTTTTGCTCCCACTGCACCTCTAACGTGGCTTGGTATATAATAGGTGCATCGGACATATGTTGGACGAATGAATGAAACTTCTCTCTGCTCTTGTCTCTGAAGCACATCTCCCCAAATCTTTTCTTTGAGCTTCTCCAAATTATCTTTTCTTTTTGGAGTTTGTATATTCTCAAATGGTTTCAACAATTACTGATAGTTACTGAACTTCATCAATGACCTAAATCCCTCCCTTTTCTCATCATGATTTCTTTTCTTTTTTTTTTTTTTTTGAGACAGAGTCTCACTTTATTGCCCAGGCTAGAGTGAGTGCCGTGGCGTCAGCCTAGCTCACAGCAACCTCAGACTCCTGGGCTCAAGCAATCCTGCTGCCTCAGCCTCCCAAGTAGCTGGGACTACAGGCATGTGCCACCATGCCCGGCTAATTTTTTCTATATATATTAGTTGGCCAATTAATTTCTTTCTATTTATAGTAGAGATGGGGTCTCGCTCTTGCTCAGGCTGGTCTCGAACTCCTGAGCTCAAATGATCCGCCCACCTCGGCCTCCCAGAGAGCTAGGATTACAGGCGTGAGCCACCGCGCCCGGCCTCTCATCATGATTTCTAAATGCCTACCAGACCGTACGATTACTTCATATCTCCATGCTTATATTATTGTCATCATTCTAACCCTTAAAATCAGTTTTCATTCACATTTATATGTTTGTCACTTCCAAATGTAGGTCTCCAGTCCTGGCTTTCCATCTCAACTACTTCCTAGGTACTTCCTCCTAGTGTCCCACTAGCATTTAGACAAAACCCAACTTTAATATTTTCCCCTCATTACCTCCATCCTTATTATTCTATATACCAATGCACTAGCCCAGAAACTTAAAGCCATCCCAAGATTCCTGTTTCCCTGATAACATTTTTGAGATTTGCTGCATTAGACACAATGCTTTTATTTTCACATATATGATTTCATGTAATCCTCACACACTCTATGAGATACAGAAAATTATGCAGAAAAGGCAACAGGGGCTTGGAAGTTAGCTACTCCCTTTTAGATGTTCTCTGACCTCCCCTGACAATCAGCCTCACTGACACTGCCTTAGTCCACATCCTTATAGATTTTCACATGGACTATTCAAGAACCTGTTGCCTGGTTTTCCAGCTTCGAGACTCATCACATCCACACCACATTAATCTTGCTAAAACAGTAACTATTCATCACACTCTGGCTGGGCGCAGTGGCTAACACCTGTGATACTAGCACTCTGGGAGGCTGAGGTGGGAGGATCACTTGAGCTCAGGAGTTCAAGACCAGCCTGAGCAAGAGTGAGACCCTGTCTCTACTAAAAATAGAAAAAATTATCTGGGCATAGTGGCATGTGCCTGTGGTCCCAACTACTCGGGAGGTTGAGGCAGGAGGATCACTTGAGCCCTGCAGTTTGAGGTTGCTGTGAGCTAGACAGTCGCCACAGCACTCTAACCCGGGCAACAGAGTGAGACTCTGTCTCAAAAAATAAAAACATAAAACATAACACTCTGTTTGAAATCTTCAATGATTTATCATTGTCTTTAAGCTGACCCTTCATGATTTATCACTGCTTATCCCTCTGGATTCTTCTCCTGCTAATCCCCCCACCTCACCCCTTCTCCTGATCAGACAAATTGCAGTATCTGCAGTTTCATGGTTATGCCCTGCCTTGACTGGTTACCAGTATGTCAGCTGTTCCAAAGCTGGCAAAGTCACTTAACTCCTTTCTCACCATGATTCCTTTAAGTCCTCCCTGGCTCAGCTTAAACCTTTCCCTCCTTTCACCTACTTAGCCATTCCTTTCCAATATTCTCACAGCAACCTGTGCACTTATCCATCATTGTCCATATAAGAACAATATATAATTGTTGTTCACCTGTGTCTCCACTACAGGACAATTTCTTAGGGACAGAAATTGTACTTTTCAACATTACTATGCCCAGGCCTTAGAAGGAGCTCGATGAATTTGCCTTTGTTTTACTAGTCATTGTTTATTATTCAGGACAAGGCATAGTTACTATGGGAGATAAAATTAAGGTATGGTTCCCAAAGGTTTTAAGTGCCACAGCCTCAACCTATTGCCCCCAGCCCCCATATATGTATATTTTGGAGACAGCTTCTCACTCTGTAGCTCACTGTAACCTCAAACTCCTGGGCTCAAGCAGTCCTCCTGCTTCAGCCTTCCAGTCCCAGTAGGTGGGATTACAGGCTCATACCACCACACCCAGCTCATTTTTGTAAAAATATATTTTGTAGAGATGGGGTCTACATTGCCCAGGCTGGTTTTGAACTCCCAGCCTCAGCTGATCCTCTTACCTTGGGCTCCCAAAGCACTACAGCCCTCGCTATACTTTTGTAATTTTACAGAACCAGTTACTTGTGAAAGTAAGTACTCTAGTACCCTGCTGTATTTGAAGGTTTGTGGCAAATTAGCCTCTGGCTTTGGTAAAGAAAAGGTAAAAGGTTATGTTCCCTGACTGGAAAAACTGTGGTGGGAGGGAAGTGGGGGTGGAGGGAAAGGCATTTCAAGTAGAGAGCAAAGTGCAAAAGGCTGAAAAGCACACTGGGCATTTAGTGAATGGAAAAATAAATTTAACAACATTTTTGCAAACCTATACCTAATACTATGAAAAAGATAAAGCATGATTTCTGCTCAGAGGTTTAAAATATAATGGATACCTGAACATAACTATAACAAGGCAGGACTAAGTGCTGTTAAAGATAGAAACACAGAGCACAACATTGCAACAAATAAAAATGACTGGATCTTGGAGAGTTTTTTTTTTTTATTTCGGCATATTATGGGGGTACAAATTTTAAGGTTTCAATAAATGCCCATTCCCCCCCTACTCCCACAAGTCTGAGTCTCCAGCATGACCATCCCCCATCTTGGAGAGTTTAATGAAGTGGCCCATGAAGCAAGCCAGCAGCAAAAGGTAAAAGATAAAATAAACTGGTGAAGTGATTAGAATTTGAATCTCTAGATCCACTGCTTATTAAGACTTTCAAGTAAAAATTGGAATAAGTTCACAAGGTTGTTTCTAAGAATCAGTAAGTGACTTATCCTCTCTGCACAGCAGGAGTGTGAGGTGGGTAAGTTGGGCTGGGGTGTACAGTATATATGGAGTCAGGGTATCTTTGCGGGACTTTCATTACAAGCTCATGACTTCTCAAGCCCAAATTGGCCAAACTTCACCTGCTTTTCATCCACAGGAACCCAGCCAACATGTAGTCTTTCAAGGCTGTTATCAGTCTTCTAAAGGTTTGTCTTTACTTGAAAGATTGCCAGTTTAATGGGACATTTCCCAATCTTCCATTCTACAAATATGCCAGGTCCTAAAATAATGCAAATTTGGTCTTATTGGAGACTGATCAATTCTGCCATAGAAAGCAAAAACAAATGGGATAGATGAAACTCATCTACTATACAGATAATAACCTATGAGAACTGCCAAATAAAAGTAAAGCATATATGTGAGAAGGGTGTAGAGGATCAATGGGGTAAGTAAACAATTGATGAGACACGAGGCACTCAATGTACCATGATCTCATTTCTGACACCCAATCTGCGTCGTGTGCCCTATGCCCAAGGACAACTAGGGACTCAACAGGTGTTGGATCAGCTTACTGATTCCTCTTAATAGAACAAGCCTAACACTGGGCCCAGACATCTTTTGCTGAAGTAGGATCCATTGCCCAAACCTCAGCTCTGAGCCTTAGGACATCAGATAAACTAGAGTTAAGCCACATTTTATAAACTAGAATTCACTGAATGCAATTGAGCCCACCTATCTACACCCTATTGTAAGTGAAAGCCACCCCCGTCTCTCTCCCATTGCTTCTCCCTGGGTCTATGATTACAACTTCATTTGGTCTGCAAGCCTCCTATGATTATCGTGTTTCCCCCAAAATAAGACAGAGTCTTATATTTATTTTTCCTCAAGAAGACACCCTAGGGCTTATTTTCAGGGGATACGTTATTCTCTCTGGGCTCAGTAGAAGACTGCTTGCTGAAGCTTTTCCCCTATCCCTTGGTGTTTGTAGGTGGTGAGAGAGGCCCACAGTGCTGAGTAAAATGGCAGCCACAGCTTTCCTTCTTCCCCCTGGGGACACACAATACCTAAAGTGGAGAGTCCTGCTCCTCACTTTAAGGAGACTTTCCCCTCAAAGCCTCAGCTTTCAGCACGCACAGGATGGCAGGAACCTGACAGGGAGAGCCAACCTTGTAGGTGGGGCTGCCTGCACCTTTCCCGTCACCTCTGGGATAGTAGCTGTCATGATGGAGCAGATGGGAAGGGCTGCTCATCATTTTTTTTTTTTTTTTTTGAGACAGAGTCTCACTTTATTGCCCAGGCTAGAGTGCCATGGTGTCAGCCTAGCTCACAGCAACCTCAAACTCCTGGGCTCACGCCTGTAATCCTAGCACTCTGGGAGGCCAAGGTGGGCGGATTGCTCAAGGTCAGGAGTTGGAACAGCCTGAGCAAGAGCAAGACCCCGTCTCTACTA
>VSMD01024386.1:0-23631 GCA_008750895.1 Mirza zaza | reverse complement strand
TGACTGGTGTGATGGTCCCGCTCTCTGGGCACCCCTGTTGGCCTCATGGCACCCCCACCCCTCAGAGTTTTCATCTGGACCAGGGCATCACCTCTCCTCATTCACCCTCTTGCTGCTCTGAGTGATTTCTGTGTCCAGAGGAACTTGGTGCTGAGCAAAGTAGCAGGGAATGAACACACGAAGAAACCAGGTTCCCACCCTCTCCCTGGTGGCCCACACTTGCAGGAGGGGGATGATGAGGCCTGTCATGCCTCCCTCAAGGCTCCAATGCCACCGTGTCAGGGAGTATGAGCTTCCTGCGGACAGCGCCATTCCTTAGCTGTGGCCCCATCCCTGGTACATAACGCAGTGCCTGGAGGGTGTTCAGGGTCAGGATCAGCTCTTGCGAGGACCCGGAAGGCCCCTTCTGCTCACAGGCAGCCTGTGTAATGTTGGTGAGTCTGCCGCCTCTGCAAGCATTCCTCAGTGTAACCACATGTGCCATTATTCCCCAAGAGCCTCATTGGGTAAGCACAGAAGCTCCTGCTTTCTTCCCTGAATTTTATTTGCTAATTTCTCCGTGGGTAACACAGCCCTGCCAAGACCTGTTTCCCTCCTATTACCTGGCTAGCATTTTTCTAATGGCTCCTTTCCTAATGATCCTCAAACAAAGAGACCATGGCGGAAGGTAATGCCTCCATCCTGCCTCTCACTCCCTGGTCATTCTTGCTAACAGGCTTAGCTGCGCTTCACAGTCATTATCACATGTCGCACTGTCTTTGGGATGCAGAGATGATTTGCCAGCTCCATGATGCTTCATTTTTACTAAAATGAAGGTAGAACAAAAAAAAATTCTTGTATTAAAAAAATGTACAATTGCTCTTGACAGATCTCATCCTAAAACCCTCCTGTGTCCCCCAGGCCCTGCAGGACAGTGTCTCACTCCTTGGCCTGGCATCGAAGACTGTCAAGGTCTGGCCCGTGATCTCTTTTCACTTCCCTTCACGTGCTCCTCCCGTCCCCCTAAGTCCCTTCGTGGAGCTACGTTCCTGAGTGCCCTGGGCTATCCCCGAGTGCTGTCTTTTTGCCTGGAACACCCTCTGTGGTCTGCCCGACGGGACTGTCAAGGCTCAGCACGCGGGTCGCTCCCCCTCTGTTCCTCTGTGCAGCTTGTCCTGACAGCCTGGCTGGGGCCGACCCCTTCTTCTCTGGTGCCTCTTTCCACCCGGGCAAGCCTCTGTCCCGCCACCTAAGCCCTCTACTTCCCTCATTGATGTCCCTGTCTCGCATGAGGCTGAAAGCACTTCAGTGACAGAAGCTAGCCCAGCCCAGAGCCTGACACACAGTCAACCCTATGAACATCTGGGGGAGGGAAAGGGAACCTCCTCTAAGAAGCCTTCCCAGGCACTCCGTGTGGAATTCATCTGTCATCTTCCCTTCCTGCTCCCGAGGAGTCCCTTGGAAGTCTTCTGTTGTAGCTAGTTCTTTACGTTAGCACCACGCATCCCTCCCCCACTAGGTAATGAGATGCAGCACCCGGGGCCCAGGGACAGAGCCAGCTTGCCCAATATCCAACTCCCCAAATCTGGGGTCATGGAGGAGCAGGTTGGGGGCTGAGGGCAAGAGATAAGGAATTGAGTTTGGGACATTATTGATGTTGACACAACACATTCAGGTAGAGATGAGACGTTCAAAGCAAAGTGCTAGAGAGATCTGGGCCTCCTAGAGCTGGGATGGGCTGGAGGCCCCTCTAGCCTTAAAGTCCCAGGAGAGGAACTGAAATGTTCTTTCTCTGTGAGAGGCGGGAGGAGTACTCACAAGGATTTTTAAATGCAGAGGGGCTCAGAGAACCTTCTTGTGGTTCTTTCTGTTCACTACTCAACTAAGACCCAGCAAGGTGACAACGTTGTACTAGAGGGTTCACTGCGGACTCTCACTTGTAAGCTCTGTGAAGTCAGAGACCGTACAAAGACTGTACCCACAATACTTGTGTCTGACAACCTGTGAGGTTGGCCGGAACAAGCCTTAACCTCCAAAGATGACGACTTGCAGGAGGAAACGTCTTTGGATGTGTATGTTCTGGTTTGTTGGCTAGACAGCCAGTCGTCGTACTTCACACTGTACTTAGTACCTCCTAGCCTTCGAGGATATCAACTTCCTTCCCTCGTGGACATCCTCTTTTGCAGGTCATCTGGCTTCTGCCTGTACACCTCTCTGGTGTCAGTGAAACTCTCTCTAAAAAGAGCCCAAATGTCATCATCACAGTTTTCATCCACTAACCCTAGTTTCCTGCTGTATAGCCGCGTAACACCAGTATCACTCACTTGTGGTTTTCCTCTCTGTGTATACTATACGGTCCTTTCCCACTGAGCTCTCTCATTCCCACCCCGTCAGATAGTGTTTGGCAGGCTCTAGTTTATCATTGTCCCTCCTACAATGCCTAAAATTCCAGGTGTTCCAGGTGTGGTCTGTTGAGAACAGACCTTGGTAGACTTATCCCCATCCCTGCTCTCGCCTTGCCACGTCCAGTACAGTGGCCTCTGACTACATGTGGCTGCAGAGACTTGAAGTGTGGCTGGTCCATGTGGAGATGTGCTATAAGAGGGGAATACATAGTATGAAAAAAATGTGAAACTCATTAATAATTTTCTATATTATTAAAATTATAGTATATATTAGATAAAAATAAAATATATTATTGGGATTAATTTCCTTTGTTTCTTTTTACTTATATTTCTGTATTTCCATTGGACTGCAATGCACTCGAGTGCAGCTCAAGGTTTTCAACTTCTGTTAATGTGGCAGATTACATTCTTTTTTTGAACCATATCACACTGTTGGCCATTGCTGAACATGTATTGAACATAAAACTCTGCCTCTTTTACACCTACCATATAAATTGCTTTCAAAACAGGTCAGCCTTAACTAGTACTTCTAAAGTTGATATTTTTGAACCTAAGTGTAGGAATTTACATTTGTCCCAAATGCATCTCAACTTGTTAGTTTCGGCCCATTGTTCCAGTCTCCTGAGAAATTTTTTTTAATCCTTTACAGATTTGATCACCTTTATTTTTCCCCCCATGTGGCTGGGACTACAAGCATATGCCACCACATCCAGCTAATTTTTCTATTTTTATTAGAGACAGGGTCTCACTCTTGCTTAGGCTGGTGTCAAACTCCTGACCTCAAGCGATCCTCCTGCCTTGGCCACCCAGAGTGCTAGGATTATAGGCATGAGCCACTATGCCAGACCTTCATCAGCATTTTCTGTGTTTTAAGCTAAGTAACTATTGATGATGTTGGTTGAGATGAGAACAAGTAGGGAACTCTATTGCACACAAAGCACCTCAGCCAACAGTGTTGACAACAGCTACAACCCACCACTTAGCTATGGTTGTTCAGCTCATGTTTTTCCATTTTGCCCACAAGGAGACTGAGTTTTTCTAGATGTCTCACTTATACCGGCCTATGCTGGGTCTAAAGTAACCTCCTGCCCCTGAACCCAAAGTCCCAGCCCCAGGCCACCTGACCATCTATTAGAAAAAGAAACACAAAATCTGGAATGACTTGTTCTTCACTGCTTTTAGACACCAAGTGGATGAACTAATCTTCACTAAAATGTTAATGACTGATAAGGGCCAAACTTGACTTTTATATTAGACAACAACAAGATTTAACTGGGGCCTTCAGGACTACAGGCAGAAGGAGAACTTTCTTTACAGTTTATGCTACTGAGGTGAAGTTAATAGGGAAGAAATTTGGGGACTTAGGTGAGGAAGGATGGGAGCCTTGTGTAGTACCCTTCAAGTCATTCTTCATTGGCTATTGCTGAAGGATGAGCTTTCCTATAGTTGGTGGTGGAGACTCAGAATCATTCGTCAGAATGATCTAGTGTCAGGTCTGTAAATGGGAGCGTTTTTTGTGTGTGTGCCACGCTGTGCCGGCAGTTTACACAGAGTACCTCTACCTAAACTCTCTTACTCTCCTTTAGTCCTAGAAAGTTTTGGAAACAGGAATAGAACCTCTAACTTCAGATCACGTGCCTTGGGCATGGTCTCAAACAGTCCGTCCTTGCTAGCTCGGTCTGTAGTCTTGGTTCCCTTCTGCCGCTGAGCATGTGCGTGTCTGTGTGCATAACAGAGGGAATAGGAAGATATTCTCTCAGCTGGCGTAGGGCAGAGGGGAAATCTTTTTTCGCTTTCCTACGTTTGAAGCTTTCGCCATAGGAAATGTTTTGAGTGTGAGAGGCTAGAGGGGAGCATTTGCAGACCTCCTGCCTGGCCGAATTGTAAGCATTAGCTGTCTTTCCTGGGTGGCTCGGCAGGCCCTCTCTCCCTTTCTTTGGGGATGACAGATGAAGGCAGGCACCACACGAAGGTGCCTGTTTTCAAGCGCACGGCATGGGGGATCCTCACTTTATCTCTGGTTTGTGGAGCGTCTCCCCCCGCCCCACAGAGGAACAGAGTTTACTTTATGTAATGCTAACATCTTGCTTTAATGCTGTCTCTTTAAGAGAACTACATCCTCTGCTTTACAGATTTAGAGGCTTGTGTCTGGAGGGTCTCTAATCCAGGGCCATCGGGTGGGGAGGCCTCTCGGGGACATCAGGGAGGATCTCTCACAGAACTAAAACTGAGGCAGGCTGGGAGATGAGCCCTTGGGCACAAAATGAGTAGAGGATGGGTATCTTACCCATCACGAAGAGAACAGTTTGATGAGTTGGACAGCACAATTCTGGCCCCACTTTTCCAATTGTCAGCTACAAACCAGAATCTTTCATTGGGCTCTGTCTCGGAGGATGTGGTGTCTTTTGCATTTGGAATTAGCTGGGTATAATGAATTCTGGATTTTACATATTTATTACCATTGTCCGTGCTCCCTCTGGTCTTGTAACCACTTCTGCTACCCAGCCCGACCCTCTCGGGAAAACAAGAGGGAGGCTCGGAGGTGCTGGCAGTCACGGAGCCAGCTGGGGGAGGGGAGGCGCTGTCTGGCTCACAGTTGAGCACGCAGGGTTCAGATCACGACTCCATTGTCCATTTGTTTACTCCAGTAAATGTCATTCCCGCCAAGCCCTGTGCTGGTGGATGGGATCTGGAGGTGAAAGAGAAGTGGTTTCTACCTTGATCCCTTCTACTGGTGGAGGCTGCCGGTAGCCAGCAGGAGGATACTGTGGGAACTGCCTGCTGGGCCTTGAAGGTGGAGTAGGAGGCATTGGCCAAGCTGGGTGTTGGAAAGCAACTTACTTTACTTTCTCTGAGCCTCAGTTCCTTCATCTGTAAAAACGGGATAGTAATATGTACACACAAGATAAGGGCTCCAGAAATATCAACAGTCCCCTTTCAGAGAGGTTGGTACTTATATTTAATGGTTGCAGGTCTTTCGTCCCCCTATCCTCTCCCCTTTTTTTTCAATTATTTCAATGCTATTGATTTTGCAGTACATTGGATATGTTATGTTTTTGTGGTCTTTGTGTTGTTCAGACTAGGAAATTGGTGGAAAGTATTCTAAGAAATCTCAGGGAAAAACCTTTGAGAAACAAGGGTGTTTATAAGGAGTGTCTGGGGCCAAAAAGTATCCACAGGACAACTGCATCCAGGAGAGCCACGGGAGAGCCACGTGGGGCCATTGGCACTGGTCTGAGAGTAGCCTTAGGTCCTGCTGTGTCCTTGCTTGTGGCTTGAGGGGAGAAAAATGATTAAGAAGACTCTGTTCTAGGTCCCGGCAAAAATATTGGGAGTAGGGGTGGAGGACAAACAAACCCACGGGCTGACTAGAACAGCCCTAGACTTGTGTAAACCCTGGCTTAGCCTCTCAGTTGTAGATGGTAGAAGCCCACGCTAAACTAACTTGAGCACAAAAAGTGGGAGGGAGAATTTCTTGGCTCATGCAACGGAGAAGTCCAAGGCTGTTGTTGCTATTGCTGTGGGTGGATCCAGGACCCCAAATGGTGTTGTCTCGTCTCTCAGTGACCACTGTTTGACTTTGCCTTCACTATTAGTCTGATTTTCACACATCCCCTTGCTTTGCAATAGAGATATAGGTGACTCTGGTCCTTCCAGCTCAAGGTGATTCTCTTTCACCTCCAGTGTTTATGCATCGACTCTCAGAGGAGACTGCTCAACCAGCTTGGCCCACCCTGATCCCATCATTGTGATCAGAGTGGGGAATCTTCCAGCTGGTCCCCAGGGTCACATGCCCACCCCTGTGGCTGGGCAGGGGTTGGCAGGATCCGTCAGTGCCGATGAGACAAGAGAATACTATACATATTCCCAGCGGAGTGGAAGAGACAAATGTGTGAACAAGTAACCTAGTAGTGGTCAGTGGTGGGGTAGAGGGTGCCCAGAAGGTTGCAGGACCATGGAAGATGTGGGGGGTTACGTGGGGGTGAGGGGTGGGGAGAGGAGTTGAGTATCAGGGACAGCTTCACCAAGGTGCTCATGCCGGCACTAGGCTCTAAGGACAAGGAGGATGACACCAGCCAGCTGATGCTCAGACCTTGCTACCTGGACGCTTGCAGTTTAGTTGGTGCCAGCGTTCTGAGAGGCTCGTGTTGGACGGGGCTGCAGGTGTAGAGAGCAAAAGGGTGCTTTACGGAGTGGGTCTCCTGGGAGAGGCAGGAGCCAGCTGCTTCCATCCCTGCTTCCCAGAAGTCTCCAAGGGTATCGAGCTAAGACAGAAAGCCTCCCAGGTCAGGCAAGCAGCAGAGCCCAGAGCCAAGGCGCTCTCTGTCAACAGGATAGAGCCGCCTGTGTTCCAGGTGTGAGTCTGCTCCCGTGGCCTCGCCCTGCCTGGGACACCTTGCCGCTTGACTAAGCCAAGCTCAGTGTGCAGGCTTCACTGGAATTATTTGCTACTTCCCTGATCAGCCTCTTCCTCCTTTTATGAAATAAACTCACAATAATTACAAATGAGCTACTTTTATAAAATGTTCCTGCACACATGATCGTATTATGCTCCTTTTACAGATGAGGAAATTAGGGCTAAGAAAGGTGTGATTTGGCCAAAGCCATAGAGCTGAGAAAAGTGGCGGGACCAAAATCCATCCGTCTGTTCTCTTCCTACCTGCGCCCCACCACGCATCCGGTGTTTCGGTGACACCTGGGGTATGCCAGCCACTGAAGCTCGGGGAGGGATCAGCCCCTCGCCCCAGGTCACGGAACCCACAGGCCAGGGAGGAGATGGATTCAGAAAGCAAAATCTGCCCCAGTGCTACCAAAACCGTAGTGATGGCCAGAAAATCCAGAAGTCTCGGCATGGGAGTTGAATCCCCCACATGTGGAGCCAAGAAGGAGATTCTTTGATCTATTCCTTATATCCAGGAAACCTGGTTGTAAAACCAGCACGTGTTCCTCACCAAAGTGAGTGAACACTAAGAGAAAAGCATCTTTTTGGATTATCTGGCTTGTTTCCCCAGCACCTGACCCCATGCTGTGTGTGCGTGCGTGCGTGCGTGTGTGCGTGTGTGTGTGTGTGTGTGTGTGTGTCTGTCTGTCTGTCTGTCTGGTGTCTCTGGGCGAGCATGGCAGTGGGGAGAAGTGAGGCCTTTCAGCCTCTCCCAAACCTGTGGTCAGGTACTCAGGTGGGGGAGCCCCGCTTGCAGCCCCCGAACCTGATCTGCTTGTGTTCAGCAGAGGAGATTACAGAGCTTAATGATTAGCTCCTCCAAGCTGCAGCTGATGCCAGCCTCTACCCCCTTTACACCTAATTAGTCTCATTAATGAGCTCCTCTGCTCTCCATAGAGAGAGTTTCCTCTTTGGAATAAGAGGCAAAAATACCTTGCCCAGGTAGATTGCTGAAGCCTTTAATTATTGCCCACACCTGCTAAGCCTTGTGACTCACACCCAGTGATAGTGCTGAGCTGAAATGTAGCTTGTTTATAATCACTAGCAGATTTTAACTCTTGCAACACCAAAAAGGCTTTTGGTTCAGGAGACACGTTTCCCCAAGACTAGCTCGTCTCAAGCACGCCCGGCTCTGCCCCTCACACCGGGGATCCCGAGATGGCAGAGGTGCAGCTCCTGCCCTGAGCTAGCTCCCAGTCTAGTGAGAGGGACATGCAGGACACGACATAGACAACTGTGACGGCTCCCGTTTACCACACACCTACACCGGGCCTCCTGTTTTCCTCAGAGTAAGACTTGCAGGCAGACATTACCACTTCGATGTTAGAGAATAGGGATGGACCGCGGGAGGGTGCCACCTGCCCTGGGCGCCACAGCTGGGAGGGTGTGAGCAAAGTGTGACCAGGTCAGCCAGCCTCCCCAGGCGGTGTGCACCCTACTCTTGCCCAGGGCCTCCCTCCCATGCCACACTGTGCACTGAGGGCCATGGTGAGGTGAGGGGACAGAAGTCACAGGCAAGTGGGGCAGGTAAGCAACAACCACCCAAGCAGAAGGAACATGAGCAAAGGCGCAGAGGTAAGAGCAGCCCAGTGCGTGCACAGCCCTGCAGTGCCTTGCACAGCCAGTGGAGTGTGCCGTGGGGCGAGGGGTGGGTGTACGGGGAGTGAGTCGGGAAGGGTAGGCAGGGGCCAGAGGGTGGAGCTCCAAAATGCAGGGAAGGACTTCCAACTTCCTGCCCACTGCACCCTCCCCAGTGCCTAGCTTAGCACCTAGTATACAGTAGTGCTCAATAAATGTTGATGAGTGGAGGGACAGCTGTGCTGAAGGCAGGACAGTCATTGAAGGATTTAGGGCAGAGGGGGAGAGTATCAGAGGGCCATCTGGAAGCATCTGTGAGTGGTTCTCTCTGCACATGCTCTGATTGGTCAGAGAACTCTGAGACTTGCCCCACCATGAGATTTGCTCAGGCCATCTAGTTGCTAAATAGTGGACGTGGGATTCAAACCCAGATCCGTCTGTGTGCAAAAGCCAAGCTGTGTCCCCTTCACTGTGTAGCCTGCTAGAGAGAGGATTACTCAGTGGCTTGGAATACAAATACAAGAGTGTCCTGGCGTGGGCTCCCAGAATTCTGAATGACAAACTTTCAGGATAGGAAAACAGGCTTCCAAAAGACCAAAGCTGCCAACTCAGAAACAAGTCACTCTGACCAGATTTGGACAAATTTTGAAAGGAATCAGTGTAATATTTAGTAGTATGTACGGGATGGCAACAATTACTAGGAAACACTAACCAGTTTGCTACAGGTCCTAGGAGACTAAGAATGAATCTAGGAAAAAAGAAAAGCTGCATTTCAAACAAGGACAGTAAGAAGCACCATCAACCTCTCGACTCATGTGGCCCTGAGGCAGGCACTTTATAGAAAAGCTGCATGCCAGGACTCCGTGAGGTCGGCTGCATTATCCGCATTTGCAAACAGCAGACTGAGACTTAGGGACTAAAGACTTTCCCACAGTCACATGGACAGTGAGTGACAGGGGCCAGGAGTCTCAGCGCCCAAGCCACCCCAGGACACACTGTCCCTCAGAAGCCATTCCAGAATAGGACATCAGTCACGACAGCCCAGGACAGACTCTGGCAAACACAGTGTGTGCATACTTCAGATCAGCCAAGAGCTGGGGAACCCGGCGAGTCCCCAGGGCGGAGCTGGGAACCGTGTGCTTTCCAGATGGAGACTGTCTACACACAGGGGCTGGCCTGCAAGACCCAGGCTTTGCTCTGCTTGGGATTTGTTTCCTAAGCTCTTGGCGGCTGCCATGGGGAGTCATCAGGCAGCCAGTAGAGCGGAGCCGCCAGCCTTGGCATGGCCCACCAGCATCTCTGGAGCACATCTGTGTGCTGGCCCTGCTCTTGGGGTTGGGAATTCCAACGTACTCAAAGCATAGTCCCTGCCCCGGGCCTCTGCTGGACTCTCAGGAAGAAGGAGACCCTGGTGAATCCCACCTGGTCCCACCTACCTCTCTAGGCACTGAGTTTGGTAGGGAGAGGTCATCAGTCTGCCAGATCCATCAGCTCTTGCCTCTTATCAACTCTTAAAAATAGCTCTTGCTTTCTCCCTTCCCATTCCTGCCCCGTCAGCTCCCACCGTCTCTCACCTGCATTCCCCTGGCAACTGCCTCAGTGGGCACCCTGCTTCCCCTGCATCTCCTTTGCAGCCTACCTGCCTCACTGAGGCCAGAATGATCCTCTCAAAGTACAAATATCTACGCTCCCTTCCCTGGCCTCCTATGATTCAGGGTGCCCCATGCTTAGGACAACTTGCCCTAAAAGGGCCTGCACAATCCAGGCCCAGCCTTGGCTCACTCCCTCCCCTCTGCTGCCTGTGCTCCAGCCTCTCTTCATTCCCTTCGCTCTCCTCCAGCCCACCAGGGCCTGGGGAACTGCATGCCTTCCTCTCAGCTCACATGTCACTTCCCCGGGAATGCTTGCTGATGCCTCCAGACCCGGTCTAGGCACCCTGTTATGTCCTCTCCTTCCAGGCTGTTATCCAAGGTGGTAATTATGCGTCCTGGAATGGCTGACCATCATGGCCCGAGGGCTGGTGCACAGTGGACTCTCGACAACTGCTTGCTGACTCAGTGAATGAAAGGCAAGATGACTGCCCTTCCTTGGAGATTTGGGAAAGGCTTCCTTCGAGTTCGGTCCTGAGCACACCTTTGTAGACGATGCCCACTGCAAACCTCTACTTAGTCACTAGCTGGTGGCAGGTGGATGGGAGAACTTGACCCTACCACTCCTTATTTGGGTTTCTCAATCTCTCAAAATCTCAGTTTCTTCACCTTTAAAATAAGAATAATTATAGCTGCTGGGCAAAGGCTGAATGAGGGACATCATCTTCCACAGAACCTGGCACAGGTGCGCCTCCTTCCTGTCGCCTAGACATCCCCCACCATTTCATTCTCCCGATCCGTCTTCCTTGTTTCCGCATCTTGCCGTGCGTCCTTGCTGCTCTAGGTTTCTAGGTGGTTGCTGTCCCCTCCATCGCCATCCCCCCAACTGATAGCTGCTGTTTAGCTCACCCGTGCATATTTTAGCCTATAATTTTTCCTCCTGAATCAGCTTCTGCAGATTCTAATCACCTCACTTTCTCTTCCCTGAATTCCCTCCAATTTGGAGATTCAAAAGAGGCGCTTCTCTGCATGAACATGCTGTGATTCAAGTTGAAAATAAATTTCTTCTGGCAGCAGCCAGCTTTCTGAAAGTGACATTTAAGACTGACAGTGGACAAGATTGTAAACAGGTTTCCAATAAGGAAAAAAAGTGTTAAATGCATTCTATGAATTTTTTTAAACAATGTGTGTGCGTGTGTATGTGCGCGCGCATGTCTATAATTGTAGCCTTGCTGTGACGCCGTCTGCTTCAGGAAGAATTCTGGGACGGTGTGGGTCTGTTTCAGAACTGTCTTGGTATTCTTTCACTTTTCAGAAAGCAGCTTCATTTCATGAGACTCAGTCCCATATGAGAGTGTAGATGATTTGTTCATTCATACGTTCAACACACATGTATGCAGTGCCCCTTGTGTGCCAGGCCGTGTGCTTGGTAAGGGCACTATAAACCAGGAAGACAGTTCTCTCCTGTTCATAGGGACCTCACATCCTCAAGGGGAAGGAAGGCCACCAAGTAAGCAGGTGACTATTATGTAACACGATAGAGGTAAGCTCAAGGTGCCATGGGAGCCCAGAGGAGGACCCCAAGAGGGGTGGCTGTGGAGACAGGGACAGGGATGTCTTCCTAAAGCCATGATACCTGAACTTGGTTTGTAAGATGAGGAGTTGGCTTGATGAAGAAGGGAGGAAAAGGCATTCTAGGCAGAGGGAACACCATGAACAACATCAGGAAGGTTCGAAATGGCATGGCATACAGTGACTGGGAAGCCACGGGCAGTTTGCAATGATTGAGACTTCTAGTTTGCAAGGGGGTGTCAGGAAGTATGGCTGGAGTGGCCTTGGGGACTGGCGTGCCAAGCCAAGAAGAGCCTTGGAGCTTCTCACAAAGGCGGTGCAGGACTTCCGCACATGCGATGGGATCAGATGATCCAAGCGGTGCTTTGGGAAGATCTCTCAGGGGCAGTGAGAGAGCAGGGCTGGGTGGAGAGAGTCTGGCAGCACGGCCCCAGGAAGGAGGCAGTTGCCGCTGTCCAGGCAGAAGGCGAGGAGGCCTGGGAACTACCCAGGGCAGCCCCACGGGGTCAGGTGGGGGACTCGGGGGAAGAGAACATTTAGGAAGTAAAATAGGTAGCCCATCGGCAGGTCTGCTAGCCGGTATTTCTCCTCAGACAACTTTGTTCTGAAGTGCCTGGTATTATCAGCTCCTATTGGTGTGGGGGGTGGGGATCTGTCCTGACACTGGGGAATATACTGTGAGTAAAATGAGCTCAGCTGGCATTTGCCTTCCCCATTCATCATTACTAAACAAAAGCTCCTTCCAAAGTTTCTTGGAATGGTGTTTTGACAGTCCCCTGGACAGAACCACAGATGACGGTTAGCTTCTAGAGGAAACAAGAAGCAAGAGGGAGAATCATTTTGCCCTTGCAGAGAAGGTCCTGGAAAAAAGGCCTGTAGGGTGCTGGAGTGGCAGAGGGCTGAGCAGGCAGGGAAAGGCGTGGGATGGTCCAGTCAAAACCCCGGCATCCAAACACTCTCTCTGGGCAGCTTCTCTTTTCTTTCTGCCAAACTAACCAGCCCCTACGCATGCCAGCAGACCTGGGCCGGAGGGGACCAGAGGGCTCAGGAAACAGCCTGTCACCTCAGCCCCTAAGCTGCTGGCCTCAGGTCAAATGGGCTGAAAGCTACAGGAATTCAGAGTCATCCATCAGGGCTGTTGCGGGTTAAATGAGGTATTGATGGGGAAGCCACCATAAGAGCCAAAAGGTTTCCCAAGTGAAAGTGTTAAAACAGCAACCGTCGGTTTGCTGGCCTTCTAGGACTCAGTCTGACGAGAAGCAGGTTTGAGAAGCGTGGCTAGAATGGAGCTTGGAAGTGATCTTGGGATGTCAGTTTTCCTTGTAGCTCTTCTCATCAAGAGCAAATAAGAGTTGACGATGTTAGTGACCTTTAGAAAGGTGGCAGGTGACAGAGGAAAGAACCCAGACTTTACACTCAGATGTGCCTACATGTGAACCCTGCCCCCACCTGGTTGTCATAGGGACTGGGCAAGTTGCTTGACCTTTCACAGCTTTATTTCCAGACCTGTGAAAAGAGGGTAGATGCCTCACCATGCCTATCACATATATTATTTGTTTATGTGACCTCCCCACACTCTCTGAGGGAAGGGACCCTGGCTGGTTTAGTCATTACTGCTCCCGTGCTTAAACAGTGCCTTGTCCATAGTAGCTGTGCAATGATTAGTTTGGGTTTTGTTTATAACTCACTTTTAAGACCTCCCTGTCACTGCATCAGCAGTGAACAGGAGTAGCACGCTGTCTTGTTTGGTGTCCATTGTGGAATAACACAGCCGGCTGTCACTCCAGCACCTTGAGGTTCTGGCTCTTCATGTCCCGTTATGGGTTTTGTCCCCAATATTTTATTATAAAAATCTTCAGACATACAGAAAAGTGGAAAGAATTTTACAGTGAACATCTACATACCTACCATGTAGACTATACCATTAACATTTTACTAGACTTGCTTTATCCCGTGTCTCTCCATCTATGCATCTGTCAACACGTCTGATTTTCTGATGCATTCAGAGCAAGTTTGCTCATAGCAGTATACTTCCCCCAACCATCCAGCCTATCAGTAACTAGAGTAAATACTGTTGGAGTGTGAGTAGCAGCCACTCAGTAAATGGTAAATGGTCCTTGCTATTGTTATAGGAAGGGAAGGAGGGAGGGAAAGTCTATGATGATTCAGTCTTCCTAAAGATGAGACACCTGCTAGCCACAACGTTGGGAAGCGCCACCATTTCCTGGGAGCCAAACTGCCCTTATTTCATGGGCTATCCTGGGCCAGGGAAACAGCTAGATGTCACAGCCACTGTGGTGCCCCCGGGCACAGACTTTAGCCCTGTCCTCTGGATGCTTTTCACCTTGACAACTTCCAGAAGCCTTCTGAAGACTTAAAAATGTGACTTTAACAACAGAGGTTGGGATTTCACAGTGGGTTTCTGGAAAGTGCAGTAAAGTTCAGTCGTCTGGCTTTAGTCTGTCCCAGGTCCTGCTGGGTCAGATGCAGTCCTAACCTTCCTCTCGTCATTGTGTATCACAGAAGGGACTTGGGACACAGAGATTGGGAGGTCATAAATCCAGGTTCTAAAACGTCAGAATCTGGGGCCCTGACCAGTGGATGCCTTGGCCTTGCATAGGACTGTTATTTTCCCACGTGTCCCGGTAATAGAGCCCAGAGTTTGAGAGGCCTCTCTGAAAACCTGCTCTTTGCCAAGGACCACGTGGAGCCATGATCTCAATTCCTACATTCGCGTTCAATCAACAAATGTTTATTGAGCACCCTTGTCTTTGAAACTAACCACCTTGGGAGAAAGGCAGTCCGTCAGCAGGGTTTGGAAAGCAATTTAGTTTATAAGGGCAGCTCATGTCCATTTAATCTTTACATCCATCTTGCGGGGCAGGAATTCGCTATCGCGTTTCATTAGGCTGCGGCTGAGATAAAGGAGCAAGCCAGGCTTGGCCTCAAATCCCAGTCTCGCCACTCACTGTGGAAATGACCTTAAGCTGCTTAATGAAATACCCTGCCCTCAATTTCTTGATCTGGAAATGGAGGGTGGTAAGAGCGGGTTCCTCAGGGCGTTGTGAGATCAAGCCTGTGCGGAGATGCCTGATAGTTTCATTGGCACGTGGGTCACTTGCTCTGTGCAAGGTTCTGCCCAGGGCACTGGGGACATGGTGATGAGGACCAGTGGCAGAGCCACTGCCCTCTCGGTACTACAGTCTGTCTAGGTCAGGCCCTCAACCGAGCAAGACCACCTGGGTTCACATCCTGCCTGTGTGAACCTGGGGAAGCTACCTCATGTTTCTGTGCCTCAGTTTCCCAATTGTAACATGGACACAGCAACAATATCTATCTCATGGGGTTGTTATGAGAGTTAAATGAGTGAATACATGTAAAACACCTAGAAAGGTACCTGACACATGGTGGGCACATAGAAGTATCTGCTGCTCTTGTTACTGCTGTACCACCACCATCTGCCACCCCCGGCTCCCACATGTACTAGAATCATGGGAGCAGCTTTATAAAGGTCTGAGCCCTGGCCCCAAAATGTGTATGAAAAAGAATCTCCCTAGGTGAGTCTTCATGTGTTCCCAGATGTCGAAACCACTGATCAAACTGATCAAAAATGTTAGTTTCTAATACGGGTGAGGAAGCTGAAACTCAAGAGGCACATACCCAAGAGGACACAGCTAGTAAGCTCGAGAACTGGAACACCATCGAAGGTTGGTGACCCCACATCCAGGTTCTTGGGCCAACATTTGTCCAAGATCAGCCAGCCAATATGCTGGGCCTTGGGCAAGATCTGGGTTTTCCACGCCTTTGTGACCACTTCCCATGTTACAGAGTCCAGTAGAACTGAATCCGCTGTTTGGTCTGGTGAAGACCATCTTTTGGATAAGGAAATCCCTATATCTCACGTATTAAGACATTTACCGAGTATTTTAACTGGGAATCCCCCAAATATTTAGAGTCTGCCAGCCGTTACACTCCCTGGAGGAGTCATATAAGTTGTCGTCTCCCGAAACGATCACTTTACCTACATCTGCAGATGCAGGAGCCTGCATGCCACTCTGGCACTCTATCTGGGCGACTCTTATAATTAATATTTACTTAAAACAATCATTAGTCTCTGCTGGGCGACATTAAACCCACGTTAGCAGTATTTTTAGCCAGGCCTTCCCCACACCTGCGATGGCAGGCGAGTGCGCAGCAGCGGGAACCCCTGCAGTGCTTTATAAATAATCCTGCCTGCACCTGGACCACGCAGGCAGTGGGCCAGGGGTCCTGGGACGGGGTCCTGATGTGCTCCTGGAGCGGCCCACACTTCAGTGGGGGTCCTTGCCTCCCTTTTCTTCCCCTGAGACTCTGTGGCATGTGTGCCCCAGGCTAGACCCACAGAAAAGGTGTCGTTTTTCCTGAAATGGTCGAGGATTTCTCCAGTAAGGGAGAAGAAGATCTTAATGACAGCCGTTTATTAGATGCTAACTGCTTTATGTTCTCATCGTGTGCTTTAAACCACTCAACAATGTGACCACGTAGGTTCTATTAATACCTTATCCTGCTTTTCCAGAAGAGGAAACTGAGGCTTAGAAAAGGTGACTATCTCCCCAAGTTCATGTAGCCAGCAAGGGGGATTCTAACTCGATCCAGCTGAACCCATGGTTTTCAATGCACTCTTCCTCATCCTAAGTCTTATTTGATTCCATCAAATGAACAAGGAGAAGGGAAATGGAACTAATGCTTACTGAGTGGCTACTGTGTGCTGGGCAGTTTACATACATTGCCCAAGTTAATTCTCACAACTGGAATAATTTCATGAGTGGTAAGAATGATTATTCCCATTTTACAGATGAAGAAACTGAGGCTCTAGAGAAATTTTAAGTTACTTATATGAGATCACACTGCTAATAAGCATCAGAGATAGGATTCAAACCCCAGCCTGATGCTCCAACATTCGCCTTACAATGTGGGTGATAAAATTGAGTTTTATACAGACCCAAAGATTTTATCATTTTCTTACCACGCTGATATGAACTTGCTTTCTTTCTCTCTGTTTTTTGTTTATTTGTGTGTTTTTTTGGAGATAATGTCTTGCTCTATCTCCTGGGCTAGAGTATAGTGGCATTATCATAGCTTACGACAACCTCAACCTCCTCCTAGAGGCTAGAGTGATCCTCCTGCTTCAACCTCCCAAGTAGCCAGGACTACAGGCATGTACCACCATGCCCGGCTAATTGATATGAGCATTCTGCTTAAAGTTTTTGAGATTTAAAAAGAATTTTTATCCAAGTCAAAAATGACCATAATATTAAATAATAACTAATATTTATATAGAGTTTTATAATTGTCAAGGTTCTTCCATTATTTAATTTAATCCTTAAAATAATGCCATGGAAATAGGAGTACTAATACAAACCCCATTTTACAGAGTGGTAAACTGAGCTTGGAGAGACCGAGTGCATGCCCCAGGCCAGTACCAGCAGAACAGGAGCTCAGCCACCGAAGCCTGTATTCTGCCCACCCTCGGCACAGCGTTGATCCCAGGCCCGGACCTGTTAGATGTGGCCTAAAGAGTGAAAGATTTAGACACTTTTAACCGAGAAAGAGTTGGGGGGAGGCTGGCAGCAGGGGAGCCTGGACCTTGAGGACCCCTTCATTAAAGGTGGTGACATCTCATCACCCACAGGAACAGGCCGGAAGTTGTGATGGTCAGAGAACTACAAAAATAGCAGCCCTCACCCTGCTTCCTACACAAGAGGAACTGGTGGTTCCAGGGCAGATAAGAATGACTTTACAAGATGAAAATGATCCATGAGGGCACGCAGGTCTGGAGGGGAGCGGAGTTGGCATTTTTTGGCCCTGCAAATAGCTGCCCATCTGCTCTCTGTCAGAATATGTTAGGAGTGCATCTGGATTGCTGCCCCTGAGTCTCGGCTCCAGGCTGGTCATGTGGTTGTCTCCACGACAACTCCAGGAGCGGTGTAAACTGCTGTGCTTGGAGCCAGATGCTGCTCTGCACATGTGGTCTAATTAGACAGTGTTCCCTGCCTCCCTCCGCCCTCCCCTGCCCCTCCCAGCACACATACTACATTCTCTCTCTTCCCTCCCTCCCGCCCTCTAACCCTCCTCCCTGCATCCTCAGTCTGTCTGGTTCTCCACCCGGCTTGCCTCTTCCTCAGAAGGGTTCCGGTTGCCTGCTCGGCAGTAGAATAATTCATGCAAAGAGCATTGGAGCAACCGCTCGGACCCAGGCACGGGGCTAGGGACTGGAGGTGCAGAGGGCAGTCAGACACCACCGAGCCCTCGAGGAGGCCACCATCTAGTGAGGGAACCAGCGGGCAGCCAGGCGAGGCGACCAATGGCAGTAAAGGCTATAGCAAAGGTGAGCGTAGGGCTGAGGAACCCAGAGGAGGGACACCTAACCCAGCCCGAGGCAGGGAAGAAGCGTCCCAGGGCAGTTGGCCCTGAGTTAATCCACAAAAGGCGAGGGAGACTTCCCCAGCCTGAGAAAGCAGGGGCAGGAGGAGCACAGGCCAAGGCGGGAGAACTGCGGAACCGTCTGGAGAACTGTGGCCAGCTCTGTGTTATGGAAATGTGGGGTGTTTGGGGAATGAGGCGCTGTGGTCAGCACGGTGGGCAGGGTTACGCCTTGGGGGGCTTCTCCCAGCTCCACAGCCCACTTGGCTTGCAGGCACTGGGGACCAGGGAAGGGAGGGGACTCGAAGGTGGCTGGGGTGGCTGGGGGAAAGCCACCAGCAGGTGCTGAGCAGTTATTTTTGTGTATCTGAGGGTCCAGCATCCACCACTTCTTGGCTCTCTGGCTCTCAGGGAAGATACCCCCAAATGAGGAAGGAGAAATAATCCAGCCTCTCCTGCATTCACCATGTCTGTGACACACCACCAACCCCAGTGACACACTCCACATGGCAGGCAGGCTGCCCTTCCTGTGCCCGCCACCTGCTTTCCATCTAGCTAGCGCATGTTCCTCCCTGGCACTTGGTTTTTATGTCACCTCCCCAGCCGCACTGCCTTTCCCAGAACCTACCCCACCCGGACAGAGTCACCTCAGTCACAGGTATTTGTTAAATGACAAGTAAAAAAAAGTCCCGTCCAAGATGTCTGCCCAGCTCTCAAAGGGCATCTAAAGGGGCCGTGAGGGACATTGACCTCTACTGAGCACCTGCTGTGTGCCACACAGTATTGGCACCTTGACAAACACTGTAATTTTCAGTCTCACAGTATAAGTAGGTGATCCTCCGGTTCAGAGCCAAGGAAACTGAGGCTCAGAGAGGCTCGCCGCCTCCCTGTTCCTGGAGCTCCGGCTGCACCGAGCCCCTCCGCAGCCCCCAGCTGTACGTGACCCCCATCCAGAGGCTCTGGACGCCTTGGACTGGGACCACATCTGCAGCTTATGGAAAAGGACATGTTTGTGTGGAAAATAGTCTGCTGTGCCTTGGGTTTCGCAGAAACACAGAGGACAACCATGTTGGGGCTCCTGAGCACACTCAGGGTTCTGGGCTGTCGCGGGAAGAGCCAGGGCTCTGGGGTCACACTGACTTTGCGTGCAGCTCTGGCTCTTCCAGCTCTGTGGCCTTGGGCAGGTCCCGTCCCTCCACTGCAGGATGAGGCACAGGGCCTCTCTGGATGGGGCTGGCAGGAGACAGTCGCCGTGTGCCTGCAGCGTCTGCGCCGGGCAGCAGAAGGCAGCTCTGGTGGAGGCGCCTTTCATGGCTTTCTCTGAGTCACGGCCTCGCTCCTGCTGACCTGCTACATGTCCTGCATGGGTAGTGCGTGTCACGTGCACTGAAACAGGGCCGCTTGAAGTAGAGTCACTTAACACGTGCTTCAGGCAGGGAACTGCCATAATTTGGGGTGGAAAACTGATCTTTTTCAAGCTCTGCCCCAAGCATGTCACATGAATCAGCTGGTGGTCCCCACACAGCCCTGTGAAGTGGGAAGTAGCTCCCCCATGTCTCTGAGGGTCAGGGCCCTGTCCCGAGTTCCAGACAGGTGGGTGGCAGAGCCTGCGTTCCCACTACGTCCTTTCTCGGTCTCCGACTCCACGGCGAGGGCTGCGCGTCAGGCACGTTCTCTGTGAGGGCTGCGGCAGACCTCCCGGAGAAAGGCCTTTTCTCTGTCTAGGAACAACACGTTAGCGTTAGGACGTACCTTGAAGATGCTCCAGACTTCCCATTTCACAGAGGAAGAAGCTGAGGAGACCCAGACAAGGAAAAGGAGTTGGGCTGAGTCGGGTGTCTGGCGCTTCTCCTTGTCCTCGTTCTACTTCTCAGTGCTGCCACATGTTCATGACTGGAAACTTCCACCAAAGCCTCCTGCGCACCAGGCTGCGCCAGGCACCAGTGCCTCAGCTCTGGACCAGTGACATTCAGGAGAGGAATGACAATAAATAAGGGAATGGGGCAGGGATAATAAGTAAGCCCCAAATTTGGTGTGCGGACAGGGCCGTGCCCCCAGGGGACTGCTGGGCAGCACATCCTAGGCAGGCTCAGAGGGTTGGGATGTTTCGTCTCTACAGACTAACTTGTGCTGCTGCATTATCACCCTGTCCTTTCACCTTGTGACCCGTGAGTCCCATATTCCTGTCCTTGCAGCTAATGTTGGTTCTCCCATCAGTCACTTTGCAGGTGGGTTTCTGTTTCTACCCGGGGTCTACCAGGCCCCTAACGCCGTCCTCTCTCCACTGTGCTCTCCCAGACTCTGTTCTCTACACTCTCCAGAAGCTGAAATTCTCACTCTGGTCCGTTTGGAGCATCCTTTCTCGACTTTGGAATGCAGAGTCTGGTCCCCAGGGACAGTGAGGCAAGCTCCGCCACTGCCCGGGTGGTTGAGCTGGCAGGTGTTTGATATTGGGATCTGAGCGTGTCCCCTCTGGTTTCCGGACCAGGGAGAGAGTTGTCACTCTGCTGCAGCACAGGTGGTCACTGTCTCTCTCACATCAGCTCCCACCTGGCACCAGCTGCTGCCCCGCACACTCACCCTGTGTAACGGTATTAAATGCTTAGAGCTTGAGGAGGATAGTATTTCCGTTGTATCGGTAAGAAATGGAGGTTCCAAGAGGCGAAATGGCACATGGTGGAGCTGGAACTTACAGTCATTACTACAAAGCCCACTCTCTTTGACACTACCTTATAATCCATCTCTTTGAATTGCTGCTAGAACAGCCCCAGGTGGCCACTAATATGTCAAATACAATCTTGTGATTATTTTTCTTAATCAAAAAGAAAGAACATGTGTTGCATGAGCCCTCGGGCTAGACAGAATTCACTTCAAACTCCGGCCCTGTCATTGACCAGCTCTGCAACCTCAGGCAGGTGATGTTATCTTCTGGAGCCTTGATTTCCTTGTCTGTACAATGGAGATGGTCGGCATACCTACCTCACGGTGCTATGAAGAATAAGTGAGATAATGCATGGAAAACCGCCCGGCACTGGGGTAGGGCGCAGCAAGTGGTAGCTGTTTTTAATCACTGCACCTGCTTTCCTCTTCGTGCCGATTCCCATCTGCATTTCTTATGGGAAGAAAATCTTAAGCTAGTATGCATGAAGACCAACTTCATTGTGTCTCCTCGGCTTCCGCAGGCCTCCCAGCTCATCTGCCGTTCCTGCGCTAATCAGAATTTCCTGACTTCTCCCTGTTTGTCTCGGTTAATGCAGAAGGAAGGGGCTGCTGGCACAGAGGAGCCGAGGCATGGGCTGACACGCCTGTGATTTGAATGTCTTTACTGTAATCTAGTGAGCGCGTGCGGGGGCTTCTGTCAATACTGGAGCGGCTGGCCAGAATGGGCAAATAGCGTCAGCCGGGCCACCCCTGCCCCTGCAAATCAGCAGAGTAGCTCTTGTCGGACACCCACATTTCCCCTAACTTAAGTCATCCGAACAGTGAGCTGGCTTCACGATGAGACATTGATTCTTTGTTTAAGGCTTGTTATAGTGACAAAGCTGGGCCCAGGCTGGGAGTCTTTCTCCGACATGCCTGTGGCTACGCACAAAAGGTTCAGAAAGCTGTGTTAGTCCTGTCACCCCAAAATGTGGCTTGGCCCAGCCCAGCCAGAGCCAGAGTCATTTGACTGTGGCCATGCAGTGCTGCCCTCCCCAAGTCCACCTGGTGGTCCTGAGATTGCTGGTGACCCGCGTCCTGGAACCTGCACCACATAGTGCCCCTGAGTGTGGGCGGAGAGTGCGTGTGGACTGGGGAGTCGCTAAACCCCTGAGCTCTAGGCCCTTAGGCAGCACACTTCCCCTCTGTGGGCATCTTTTCTTCATCTGTAAAATGGGACTAATTTAGGAGATCTCAGAGCTCTGGTGGGGATTCAGTGAGGGGAAGGTCACAGGTTGTCTGGTCCAGAGCAAGCGCTCAGCTGACATTGGCCCCTTCTTCCTGCACGCATGCCTGCTTCTGGCCAGCCTGAAGTCATTGTCCTCTGACCCTGCTGGCCACGTGCTCCCAGCCTTCTGGGAAATAAGGATTTGGCATTGTCTAGACCGGACACCACACTGAGCCTTTTTCCATTTCAACTGGGAATCCAACCTGGTCCTTCGGCAGCTGTCACAGCTGACCCTTCTAGAAGGCCTCAGACCAGCTCAGCCCGATCCTCCCAGCTCCAGGAGTGCTGCTGAGGCCCCGCAGAGAATCGGGACGTAGTTAAGCAAAACGTAACTGAGATGAAACTGCTGGTGATAAATGAGCCAAATCCCCCAGATTTCTTCAATCTTAAGCTTTAAAAAACAAGTGTTGATTGCTCCAGGCTCTGTGCTAGTCACTTTCACCTACACCAGTGGTTGTTAGTCTTGGCTACACTGGGGTCAGTTGAGGAGTTTTAAAAACTGTGGTGCTGGGATTGGGGATTTTAAAAGTGCCCCTGGCAATTCTAATGCACAGCCAAAGTTGAGAACTATTAACCTACACTGCCCCTTTCATCCTACTTAAACCCCCAGCAATCCCAGGAGGCAGGTAGCTCTCCCCTTGTTACAGGTGATAAGGATGAGGATCCGAGAGGTGCTGTCACTTGCCCAAGGTGGCACACAGGTACAGCAAGGAGCAGAGCTGGGACTGGAACCCAGCTGGGTGTCCCATGCCCCCATCTGCCTCTTCCTGGAGTGACCACGAATCAGAGCCTGCCCTCTAGGAGCTTGCAGTGCACTGAGGACAGTCTGTCTGGGTGCAGTGGCATTTGTGTGGACACTGAGGAAGAGCCTAAAGGCATCAAGTGAGGTTCTCCCAGGGAGGGAGTGCGAAGAGGTAAGAGTGCACAAGGCAGCTGGCGTGTGGTGGCAGTCTCGGATCTCTGGAGGAGGAGAGGCATGTGGACGAGGTGGACAGGATGCCATCAGCAGGAACAGCCAGCTGGGGAAGGCTGCGTAGAGCCTGAGTGTCATGCTCTGGAGCTTAGAAACTCCTACTTCCACCGACCCACAGACCTGCCTGAAGTTCTTGCTCTCTGCTGGGTCCCAGTGACAGACAGAAGCAGCCCTGGGAGTGCCTACTGAGTGGATAAGCCATGAAAAGGGAGGGGAGAAAAGTTTGGTTTTCCCCAAATTTGAGCCCCAGGTTTGGTTTAATACTCTGCTGTGACCATCCTGAAACTCTAAGCACTTTTACCTTTGAACCGGTGTTTTGTACATCGAGTCCGATGGAGCAGTAGGGCACAGATGTGAGCAAAGGAGATGTGCACAAAACTTGTGTCTCTGCGGAGCCTTGCTCTCCCAGTCCCATGGGGCTTCCCGATGCCCCGTGGCATGGAATCCCAGTGGCCTCGTGGTGCCTAGGACTTTGATAGGACTCAAAGTCCTCGCAAGGTAAAGATGTCTGTGTCTGCCACTGAGCAAGTAGGGCACCGCCAGCCTCAAGAGCCACACTTTTATCAGAACCAGAACTTGCTTCAAATGCAAAAAGAAGGCAGTGGCGTTCTAAGGAACACAAATGACTGTGGAAATCTATTAATATCATGTTTATTTATGTTACTTTGTACTTATTAGCCAGCCACTTACCCTGAAAATTATGACATGGAAGGAAAGGAAAAGATAAAACAACCATGGCTCCTTTTCCTTTCTCATCAGTAGGC
>VSMD01024380.1:0-18475 GCA_008750895.1 Mirza zaza | reverse complement strand
TATCCAGGATAATACAAGAGGTGCTAGATCACCATTGTTTTTGTCGCTGAGTAGAACTCCATGGTATACATATAACACATTTTATTAATACACTCATGTATCGATGGACACTTGGGTTGTTTCCACAGCTTTGCAATTGTGAATTTTGCTGCTATAAACATTCTAGTGCAGATGTCTTTTTTATAGAATGCCTTTCGTTCTTTTTGGTAGATGACCAGTAATGTGATAGCTGGTAGTTTCACTTGTAGCTCTTGGAGGTATCTTCATATTGTTTTCCACAGAGGCTGTACTAGTTTGCAGTCCCACCAACAATATATGAGTGTTCTTATCTTTCTGCATCCATGTCAACATTTATTGTTTTGGGACTTTTTGATAAAAGTCGTTCTCACTGGAGATAGTGATATCTCATTGTGGTTTTGATTTGCATTTCCCTGATGATTAGAGATGTTGAGCATTTTTTCATATGCTTGTTGTCCATTAGTCTGTCTTCTTTTGAAAAGTTTCTGTTCATGTCCTTTGCCCACTTTTTGATAGGGTTGTTGGATTTTTTCTTGCTGCTTTTCCTAAGTTCTATGTGATTCTAGTTATCAGCCCTTTATCGGACATGTACATGCAAATATTTTCTCCCATTCTTTAGGTTGTCTGTTTGCTCTTGTAAACTATTACAAGAGGATGGCTGTGCAGAAGCCTTTTAATTTAACCAAGTCCCATTTATTTATTGTTGTTGTTGCTCTGATTACTGTGGCTGCTTCTTCATAAATTCTTTGCCTAGCATGATACCTATAAGAGTTTTTCCAACATTTTCTTCTAGAATTCTTGAAAAGCCTTATCCGTCATGAGTTGGGCTTTGTGAATGGTTAAAGGTGCAGATCCTGTTTCAGTTTTCTAGGTGTGGTTATCCAATTTTCCCAGCACCACTTATTCAATAGGGGTTATTTCCCCCAGTGTGTGTATTTGTCTCCTTTGTCAAAGAACAGATGGCAATATTAGGACGGTTTCATATCTAGGTTCTTAGTCCTGGACCCAGATATTTGGTTCAATATTATATATCTAGTTGCAACTTCCCGAGTGTTTTCGTGTGAGATTAGCATTTGACTCCGTAGACTGGGCAAAGCAGGTGGTCCTCCTCTATGTGAGTGCACATCACATAATTCATTGAGGGATGTATTATAATAAAAAGGTGGAGGAAGGGAGAATTTGTTCTCTCTGCCTGGCTACTTGTGGTGAGATGTTGGCTTCTGCCTTTGGACTGTAACTGACAGCATCAGTGCTCCTGGCTTTCAGGGGTGGACTTCACCATTGGCAGGTCTCCAGTAGGTCCACAGCAGATTGTGGAATTTCTCAGTCTCCATAATCACATGGACCAATTTCTTACTATAAATCTCTTCATATGTATATAGATGAATATATATATCTGTATATATATTCTATTGATTCTGTTTCTCAGAAAACCTTAAGACCTCTAAGTTTAGCTATGTCTGCCTTTTATAAATAAACTAAGTCTCCATCCCTACGTTTTTGTTAGTTTCATCATTTCTCTTTGCTCAGGTTTGATTTAGAACTGATAGTAATATTTTAATCAACAGCTAAGGCCAGATCTGTACCCACATTTAAAATATTTTTTTTAAATTATCTTTCTGAGATACACAAAGTTATAGGTGACTTCCTCAAAATGAAGATAACATGAAACAGGATATTTGGAAAGATTAACTGAATTTGACTTCTTCCTTCTTTAACAATGGAGTCACTGTAAGAAAATCTTGGATAGTTTGCTTCCTTTATTGGGAAATAAGTCAACAGATGTGTTATATTCATCTGTTAGTATAAACCAACCAGTTTTGTGGCTGTACATTTTCTGTCATTTAAAATAAAAATATATTATTTATTTAAATAGTAGTTCTTAAGTATTCTCTCCAGGTAGAACCTTCTAGAGTCAATCAAAATGAATCTTACATTTTGTAAACAGAAAGCCTCATATTACCCCTATGCCAGATCCAGGGCTATAATAGGGAGAAGCAATCCAAAGACAGGACAAAACTGCATTGGGAAATAAGATGTGTGTCGAGGAAACAATGGTGATTTGGACATGGATGCTAATGTGTTGAGAATATGACATTCAAAATGGACAGCTGAGAAAATATTCTACTAGGAAGGTGGAATGACAAAAGCAAAATCCCCGACACAATACTTTTCACATGGTTGAAAACATTAAGGGACTACTGTGGCGCAGTGACAGGAGAGACAGACAGAGTCACAGAGTTGAGACCATAGACTTTATAAAGAGCAAGATGACACTGGATCTTGAGGCCGTTGTAAAATTTGGCCTTTTTCTGTGAGTGAAATGGAGGACTGGAGATTAAAATACAGTTGACTTATATTTTAAGATGATCCTGGCTGCTATGTTAAGAATAAACTGCAGGGAGCAATGCAGGGACAAGGATCTGGTTAGGAGAGCTTTGTAGTAACAGGAGTAGGAGATAGTCAAGGTGGTTGTATCAGAGCTGTGAAATGTGGGGTGATTATGTATATAATATGCGTTTGAAAGTAGACAAATAGAATTTTAAAACTTTTTCTTGACATAAGAAACATTATGCAAATCAGTGATAGCAGATTAGGAAAAAGTATAGTTTAACTGCAGGTGGCAGGCATTGGATTATTATGCATTATACTCCATAATAGATCAACTTCACAGAAAAAAGAGAAAGAACATAATCAGGTAAATCACAAATAAACTAATTAAAGTGGTTTACAAATATGATAAAAGTTGCTCAAGCTTGTTAATATTCAGGGAAATGAATTTTAGAAATCCTGGGAGAATGAGAGTGTTTCATACATTCATTACCTATAAGAATGTGAATTATTATAGCTTTTTCAAGAAACCATCACACCATGCATAGTTAACAGAAACATAACATTCTGGGAATATATCTTGTTGAAACGAAGGTACCAGCATGTAAAGATACACACATAATAATGACTATTTTAACATTTCTTTGATGATAAACTGGAAAAATAGTAAATGTCTATGGATATGTAGTGACTGGGTAAGTGATGACATAGCTACAATATGGCATTTTGAAGATATTTCAATGAATATTTTAAATGAGAAAAGCAAGATGTCAAAAACATTTCTTTGTAAATAAAGATCACAGCCCCATATTTATTTGATTGTATGAAAAAAATGTGGGAGGGTGTATGCTACGTTACAACATGAACAACTGGGGGTGATGAGGTGAGGCAAGCTGAGAAGGGAAAGGTAGTGCTGAATAAAAAGGAAAGGAAAGTGAATTCTTCTGAAAGATTAGAAGGTATTATGCATCATATGGTCATGTGTGTCCAATGTTACAATTTTGTAAATATGGAGATTGTATATGTGCATGTAACACATTTTTGATAGGTATTCCAAATGTCGCTAGCTATGGGATAGTGACTGTACCTAAAAGCCAAGCAAGCACTCGGAAAAGGAGGGGAGAAAAAGATTTCCCACCTTATGGCCTTTGGGGAATGTGCTATTTCTAATGTGAAAATTTTAGTAGAATATTGCACCTCCAAAAGCAACAGGGTAAAAGCATATTGATCTGTGTATAGTTTCATAATTACATATTTATTAAAGATTTGAATTAGGGAGGGGATCCTGCAGAAGCCACTATCTCAAGCCCTTAGGAACTGGAATCTCGGAATGAAATAACTTACACAGTGCTACCTATTATTACCTTAGTAATTATTACCAAAGTGTGCTGTTTGGATTCCTTGTTTCCAGTTTAATGATTACCTCTGGGCAAAATCATAATTAACAATCATGAACTTTATATGACTGATATCAAAGATGTAGACTTATAAATTCCCTGAGCATCTCTATAGAAAAGAAATAGGAGTTTTAGACGAGATTTGGGGCCACTATGGCTATAAGTGTATAGTTTTTGTGTGAATATAGCTTTCATTTACTCAGGTAAATACTTTAAATGGTGACAACCTTAAGGGAAAGTGCCTAACTGTCCTCTCAGCAGGCTGTACCATTTTGCATTACTACAGTGACGTATGAGAATTCCAGTCGCTCAGCATGCTCACTGGAACCAGTATAGTCAGTTTGTTTGTTTGTTTAATTATAACTCTTCTAAGAGGTTATCTTAGAAGATCTAAGTGGTATCTCATTGTGATTTGAATCTGCCTTTCCCTAATGACTAATGATGTCAAGTATCCTTTTATGTCTTTATTTCTCATCCATGTATCTTTTTTGCTCTAATGTCTGTTCGTATGATTTGCTTATTTCATTACGCAGTTGTTTCTTTACCTATTTTTAAGATTTTTTTCATATTTTTAAATTTTGTTTGTTATAGTTTCTGGATGTAAGTTACCTATTAGATATACCATGTGCAAATGTATTCTTCCAGTGTTGGGCTTATCATTTCACTCTTGAGATGCTGTCTTTCTCCGAGAAAGAGTTTTCAAATCTGATAATGTCCAATTTTCTTATTTTTTCTTTTATGAACTCTGCTCTTATGTTGGGGAAAGATGATTGAGGAATTAATGAGATGTGGCTCATAAGATCATTATTTTATTTCATCTGCCAATATTGCTATATTAAAGACAGAAACAGGAGTTTGCAGGGTTTTGCCCTGAAAGAATATGTGAACTCATTAATTCACTTATCGAGGGCTGCCTCCACCTTGGGAGGGCTCGCAAAGCTCTGATAGTGATGTTTTCCCAGAGGCTTCCCAGTCATCTCAGATTCTGTGAAGTCTTCTTGTTTTTGAAAGACAAGACAGGTAAATATCTGGCTCACTGGGTGGAAACCAGAGACAGTGAGTGCCCTTTGCGCAGAGATGTATCTCTATGGTTATGAACAATTTGTTTTGTAGAGATGGGCTTCCTGCTCTCTCCTGACCATCTGCCTGAAGTTCACAATAACTAGATTAAAAAATACAGAGCCACTATAACTCTTTGTTATTCCTCTGTTAATTGACAACTATCTGTTAGAACTTAGAAGTTCGCCCCTGAAAGACTTTGTACCTGTTTGTTCACCTAGATAAATTAGAATTTGTTAGAAGCTCTTTGAAAGGACTTTTGACCCTAACCCACTACTTGTTACTATGTAATCCTGTTCCCATAGCAATCAAAATTAACTGCTATGTAAATCTGATACCTGTTGGAAGCCAAGACCCTCAACACCCAAATGACCTGCCCTATGCACGGGTTTCGCCATGGAGAATTCCCAGGACAAACATAGCACCCCACCCTCCAGCTAGAGCTCCGCGAAGAATACGTGCCATGACGTGCTGACCGAAGAATGCTCCAGGGTGTGCTAACTGCAATTGTTCCCGACCACCTGCCAGGTTAGAGTCGAGTAGTCTGTCACGAACAGCTCTGGTACCGATAAGACGCTGATTGGGACTGATTAACCCTAACCCCCCGCTACCCCTCCCTACTTCTTTGTTTCTGTATGCTTATAAAACCAACTAAGAATCTAAGTAAAGTAGACCTTGACAACCATTTGCTTGGTCTCGTTCCTTTTTCTCGCCCGTCTCTTTCAGGCATGGTCCCCCTTGACCCCCGCGAGTAACAGAAGGTCCCGCGGGTCGAGACAGATACCCTGGCAACCGGTAATTGATATCTGTGATTATAAAAACCTATGTGAATCTAACCATAAAGTTGGGCCAGTTATGAAGATGTGGTCCAGACTCCTGAGTACCCCTGCTTTATGTGATTTATCTACATAAAACTATAAACTATACCTCAGTCTCTGTATATTCTTTTATTCTCTCTATTTCCTACCAATTTTCTTGTCATCTGTGGCTACCCCTATCTAAGGGACCTGGCCACGCGGGGAGAAGTAGCTGATCTCACGGCCCTGCCTCCATACACTTCTAGTAGCCTATCTTAGGAATTTCTGCCTTACCTTAGGTTACAGAGCTTTGCTATTTGTTCTCTTCTAAGAGTCTTCAAATTTAATATTTTACTTTTATGCCTATGATTCATTTTGTGATAATATTTCTTAATGGGTGAGATATCGTCTTCGTCCCTTTTGTGTTGGTGTAATAGAATCCACATAGTGGGTACTTTATAAAGAAAAGAAACTTATTTCTTACAGTTCTGGAGGGTTGGAAGTGCAATAACAAGGTTCCAGTATCTGGTGACACCCTCCTGGCTGTGTCATAACATGGTAGAGGGCTTCACGTGGTCAGAGTTCAGGAGTGCACAGTCAGCTTAGGTCTCTTTTTCTCTTCTTATAAAGCCAACATCCCCATCGTTGGGGCCCACCTTGATGACCTTATCTAATCCTAATTATTTCCCAAAAGTCCCAACTCCAACCTACATATGAATTTGGGGATTAAGTTTCCAAGACTTCAATTTTGGGGCGCACATTTAAACCAGAGTAGTACAAAGTGAGTTCTTTTCTTTTCTTTTCTTTTCTTTTGTATGGATACCTAATTGTTCCAGTCTCATTCTTTGAAAAGCCCATAATGCCTTCATTAAATTGCCTTTGCACTTGAGTCAAAATCAATTAGCCCATATCACGTGGATGCTTTTCTGTGTATTCTGCTCCCTTGATCTGCACATCCTGTTGCCAATATCACACTGTCTTAATTATTTCAGAATTATAAGCAATCTGGAAATTAGGTGGAGATATTCATCCAAATTTACTCCTTTGAAAAATTACTTTGTCTATTGTGATTTATTTTTTTTTAATTTTCCCTGTAAAAAGTTTATTGAAGTTCAACATGCTACACAAAATTACATAATCATGAGTTGACAGCTCAATGGATTTTCACAAAGTGCACACAGTCATGTGATCAGTATCCAGCTTAAGAAACAGAGGTGGAGAGTAGCCCCAAACTCCTCATTCGGCACCACTAGAAGCAGCTAAGGCCACAGATTAAGAGGCGTATAGGCTTCTAAGCTCTTATATTAGTTTTGTCTTTTATTGTTCCTTTAGCTCTCCACATAAAATTGAGAACCAGTGTTCCACAAAACAACTCACTTTGAATTTAATGTCATTGCTTGAAATGTATACTTCAGTTTAGAAAAGATAGACATATTAAAAATACTGTATCTTCTAATTCATAAATATAGTATATCTTTTTATTTGTATTACTCTTTGATTTCTGTAATTAGTTTTTGTTTTGTAGGATATGTATATTACACATGTTTCATTAAATTCGTACTGAAAGCTTCATAATTTTTGGTGCTGTTGAAAGGTTACTGCTTTTTAAGATTTTCAATTGCCAATTGCTCAGTACTAAAAAAATAGAACAAAACCCATTGATATTATATTCCCTGACTTTGCTGAAATTCCTTATGACTTCTAGTAGGATTGTTTAAATTAAAAACAGTGGACAGTTGTTTTATAGCTAATACTCCTATTTTTTCCTATGCAATATATCTACAATTGCTATTTTTTTTCTTGTCTTATTGCACTATCTATGACCTCTAGCACAAGGTCATAGAGTGGTGGTGAGAGTGGAAATTTTTGCCTTATTTCTACACTTAAAGGTAAAAGATTCACTGATTTACTTGTGAGGTTAGGTGTAGATATTTTTTGCAGATGCCATTCATTGCCATGAGGCTCTCTCCTTTTATTTATATTTTTTATTTAAAACAAATAGCATATAAACATTGACTTTTGTGAAATGTTTTTCTATGTTTTTAAGATAATCACCCAGTTTTAGTATTTTGCATTTATCACCTCAAAAATGTATTATTCTTTTTTGTTTTGAACTTTCAAAATCTTCTCTTCTAGCTTTACAAAAATATGTGCTGAGTCATTGTTAACCATATTTACACTACAGTACTACAGAACACTAGAACTTATTCTTCCCATTCCTCTCATCCAGCTATAACACTATATCTGTAACTGCATTCTTCCTGATCATATGAAAGATGCTATTTTACCATACTTAATAAACTTATACCAACCTAAGGCACAGGGAACTTAAGTAATTTGCTTAAGCCTAGAATAGAATTCACATGCATTTCCCATAACTCCATGGCCAAAACTCTGAACTGCCATAATTATTAATAGAATGAATTTATGACCAAATTAGTGAAACACTGCATTTAAGGACCTAGCAAACACTCATGTAAAAATTTTTGTTAGCTATTTAGATATAAAAAATTTAAAAGGGACTTAAGACATTAAGATATTTTTCAAAGATATCCCTGAGGAGGCATCAACTGAAGTGTGTTACTGCAATCTTGGTGCTATGGTCTGAATGTTTACATCTCCCCAAAATTTATATATTGAAAAACTTATCCCCAAAGTGATAGCATTAGGAAGAGGAGCCTTTGGTAGGTGGTTAGTTCATGGTGGGCAGAACCTTCTTGACTAGGATTAGTCCCTTTATACAAGAAGCCCAGAGAGAGCCTTTTCCCCTTCTGCTACATGAGGTTAGAGTAAGAATATGGCTGTCCATGCATAAGCAGGCCCTTACCAGACACTGAACCTGCTCATGCATTGATCTTCTCCTTTTAGCCTCCAAAACTGTGAGAAATGAATTTCTGTTGTTAATAAGCCACCCAGTCTATATTTTGTTATAGTTGCCTGAACAGAGTAGGACGCCTTGAAAAAATTCAGGTAAAGAAATAAGGAAGCTTAGAAGCAGACGCTGTAGAAAATTTCCATTTGGGATGAGGAAAAGGAGAAAGAACCAATACAATTGATTTCCCATCAGATGTGAAGATAATGGGGAGATGGGAATTTATTTTTGCTCCTCCTTAGAGGATGTACTATCCCTAGGTTTGCACTTGAGTGCACAATTGAATCTCTAAGGAACAAAAGAGAAATCATACCTCAGGGTGTAAATACAAAGCTCTCATTTTCCCCTTACACCTAGGCTCTGTTCCCTGGGGAAGTGGCTGAATTAGCTTCTACCCTGTTTATAACCAGGTGCATTATATCATTAAACTCATATTAAACCTTTTATGTCTTACCAAGTAGCAAAAGTGATGATGATAATAAAGACTTTTTCGCTGCTGCTTGAGAGGAATCACATTTTTAATAAAAAGCAGTAATCTATACTTCAGAAGCATTCCAGGGCACAGTGGATTATAAGTTAGGCTGCATCTTCTTAGAGTTAAAGAAAATAAAGATGCAGAACCTGAATTGCACTTCCAGGACCACAGTGATAAATAAAAAAAAAAATGACAGTGATAAATAAAAAAAAAAAAGACGCACCAAGGATTTCTGCCCTAAGGAGGGTGAGTTTCTGAATTCTATGCATATTAATGTCCTCTTTGTTTTGAGATGGAAGTCCGGGATCTAAGATATGCCATTTTCTTGCCCATTTTATGCTTTCCTGAGTCTCAGGTGAAACTAGTGTAGGAATCTATGAGTCAGGAGCAAAGAATGTTTGGTGACTTAGTGGACTGGTGTTTGTAGGATCTAATGAGTAAGTTCCCTTCCACAGACAGAACTCTTTCTGTTCTTTCTGTTCTACATCTGGGGTTTTATTCTAGTATGAGAGACAGTAACTTAACCTCTCCTAGACTCCAGTCTATTAATCTGCAACCAGGAACAGTGTTCCTGGCCTTTACCTACCAGAGTCTGATGTGGACTAGAGTTCAGCTTCAGGTTGCCATGACCTCTGCCTCCAATTTTACTGCTGAGGGGAGGCTCTCAAGTGAATGAAGAAATGATGAGATGAGAGCAGGATGGCTCCATCCTGTTCCACAGTTCTTCCTTTCTGCCCCTTGATATTTCCAGCATTCATGTTTACTGACAGTAACACTGGCCTTCACACTGTAGGAAAAGTCAGTGTTACTATTTGTTATCTTTAGGTTAATAAGACTCTAATAAGAGGAAGTCAGTGTCATTCAGTATCATGGTAGTGGCAAAGGCATATTCTGTGGGTCTATGTTGGGCTAGTCTCAGACAATCCCAGTGTATACCTCACACTCATGGGTGGACCTACTGTGGGAAGAAGTGGATTGTACTCCAATGTATTAAATAACTCTTTTTTCTGTGTCAACAGATCCCCTTTGAGAAGAATGGCTCCTGCAAATGGCTCTTTTGTAACTGAATTCATTTTGATTGGATTAACAGAGGAGCCAGGTCTCCAACTCCCCCTGTTTTTCTTGTTTCTAGCAATGTATGTGGTCACTGTGTTGGGAAATTTGAGCTTGATGACTCTAATTGGGCTGAATTCCCACCTTCACACCCCCATGTACTTTTTCCTCTTTAACTTGTCCTTCATAGACTTCTGTTATTCTTCAGTGTTTACCCCCAAAATGCTGATGAACTTCATATCAGAGAAGAACATTATTTCCTACCAGGGGTGCATGACACAGCTTTTGTTTTTCTGCTTTTTTTGTATTTCTGAATGTTATGTGCTGACATCAATGGCCTATGATCGCTATGTGGCCATCTGTAACCCACTTTTGTATAACACTGTCATGTCCCCTCAAGTGTGTTGCAACCTTATGCTTGGTTCGTACTTTATGGCCTTCTCTGGTGCCATAGCCCACACTGGCTGCATGCTGAGACTGACCTTCTGTGATGCAAACATCATCAACCACTATTTGTGTGACATCCTTCCTGTGCTCCAGCTCTCCTGCACCAGCACCTACATAAATGAGCTGGTGGTTTTCATTGTAGCAGGCATCAATGTCATTGTGCCCAGCTTGACAATTTTTATCTCTTACGGTTGTATTCTCTCCAGCATCTTCCACATCAGCTCCAAGGAAGCCAGGTCCAAAACATTCAGCACATGCAGTTCTCACATATTTGCTGTTTCTCTGTTCTTTGGATCAGGTGCATTTATGTATCTCAAACCATCTTCTGCTGGGTCCATGGATGAAGGAAAAATCTCTTCTGTCTTTTACACCAATGTAGTTCCCATGTTGAACCCCTTAATTTACAGCTTGAGGAACAAAGATGTTAAATTTGCCCTGAGAAAAGCCTTGAATAGGAGAAAGTTTTTATGAGAAACATGATCCCTCAGCACCTGTAGTTATAGGGCAAGGAATATCTGTGTTTTATTACAACAATTTAGGAGGGAATATTGTTTTCCTATTGTTTTTTATCATATTGATTGGTGAGTATCCTTTCAATTATGTCTCCAACTGTAATAATAGGTTTTATTTTATCCCATCATTTGCACCTTTCCCTTTTCAACCTTTTCTGTTCAGTGGTAAAGTTAAGGAAGTTTTAATCTCTGTTATTTCCCTTGTCATTATAAACTCTCATTTTTTCCTGGATAAGATGTTTCTGCAAATGACCAATGAAGCAAAACTAGGATAGCAATGTGTTGTTGCTGGCTGTGGGTTTCTTTTCTTTGACTTGTAATATGCCAGTGCACACATGAATCAGATAGCCTGTTTCTACTCTTGTCTTTCCATTCCCCACTGGCATCATCTTGTCCTCCTCAAATGCCAGTGAATCACAGATATGCAAGGTTCCACAAGGCTTACTATAGATAACACATTTTGTCATTTTAAACGCTGTGCATTCCTCTTCTTTTGGCATAAATTTCACATTTAACTTTGTACATTCAAATAGCTCACAGTAGACCACCAATATATATTTACTGCATGCAGTCACACAGCTTCTTCATGAACAAACCTTAATAAACCAATGCCCTTCTGCTTTTAAGTCTATTTCTCTTTCTAGTATATACTCCCTTTACTTTGTTTTATTATATTTATTCATTAAGCATGTAATACTGTATAAGAAAACATTAGTTTGGAAAATTGCTTTGTTTCTAGATGATATATAAAGGTTTCTCAGGATGACTGTTTCTTTATATGTTTGTTCCAGAAAACACATTGATACCTGTTTCAGTCAGGAAAGAGGAGTTCTGTTAGCTAGGACAAATGAGATATAATTGGCTCAAGTAGGGAATGACTTTTTATGAAATTGAGAGAAAATGGAAATGTTTTCAGGTCCTTGTAATTCACAGGCAGGGCCTGAGAGAGAAAGGAGCCCAGGACATGTCACTAGGCCAGGACCCAGAGAGACACACAGCCAATAAAACCGAGGTGACTCTGTAGCGAATGGCCAATGAGGATTTAGAAGCTACATTTCAATTTGAATTTGCATCTGTTCTGTTGAGTACTGAAACTATCTTTTACTGTCATAAAGATTTGATAAAACTTGTAATTCATAATGGCCATATATTAATAATGATTTAGGGAGTGTGGCCATATTTTGGGGAAATAAGAAGAGAAAAGAGAGCATCGTTAGGAGGAAACATCATGAGTGGTAGCTGAAACTCAGGAAGAAGGAATTTAGGAAGTAAAAGATGGAAAATTACAGCTCCTGTCTATGACACTCTTCTCCCCATTTGGAGACCCTACAAATATTATGGTGATCACAGGGTTTTCCTGAGCAGGACACAGACTTTAACCATTTGGTATTAAAGACAGGATAAACCCAGAGGGCTAGAGGCCCTGGGAAGAACCAAATCACTCCTGTTTATGTTGGTTGTCATTTGTTATTTCCATGGGGATTTTAAGGTACTAACGTCTCACATTGCATTTAAGAGATAAAACATAATTTGAAAGAAATGTTTGGTAAATAACCTAAGTCATGATGATTTCTTTTCTAGAACAAGATGTTGTGTTATTTTCTCTTTGATACAACAGTCAAAAAGATGATTACTCTTAAAATTCTTTAACCTTAATCAAGTCACAACTTAAACATTTCCTAAGATAACTATAATAATATTTACTATTTTATCATTTTTCTAATCTCCCTTCAGTACTTACATATTATGAAATTTAGCATAAATGCTTTGTTCGCTTATTTTTAGATATTTGGCTTTGCTAAATCCTTGCATTATGGTTTGAAATAACCACTGATATTCCATCCACCAGCCCAAATATCAACTTGCTTGATTTTCACTAAAGAAGTTCTATTATCATAAAATAGTTGACCTTATTTGCAGGTTTTTAAAATTTTTCTTTTACCTTTTGATAGAATGGGGTTTTAATTGAATAGTGTTTCAGAGTTATTTTTAATGGAAAAATGTTTCTAAATACATGAATAATACTTGTGCTATTTGAAATGTTTTGTAGAGATCACAGAAGTACATCCACTCTATTATATGTTTTATTACTGTTTAAGTTGTCCCAAAGAATAGATTAAACCAGGTCACTACTCTTTCATTTGTGAAGGCTCAAAATACAAATAAAATCTGTTTCAATTTCAGAAAGATACACTTTCTTTAAGTTAGGTTTTATTCTTTTAGATTATTTTGAAGAAAAATAAATTAAAAAGATAAAATGCTATATTGTAGAAGTTAATAGTGGAAAATTTGGGGGATGTAACTTAGTTGACAGCTTTTAGTTTGCAACTTATAGCATTATGCATTTATTTGGTTTTCTTTTAAAGGTAGGAAATCAATTCTTAGTGTTTTATGTATACAACAAGACATATCCTTTGTAGTTTTTTTTTAATGTGAATGAAGTTAGAGAAGTTATGAGAGATAGTACAAATCTATTGAAGTTGTCACAACTGAGGATTAAACAGGCATGCCAAGACATTTGCCTATGGTAATATTCTAGGAATAAGATATCTCTAGATCTGAATAGAAGCTTGGAATTTCTGTGTGATATCAGACAATAGATCTCCAAGGTATGGGCGAGAAAGAAGGTTTGCCGATTACTTGGCAAATTTGTTTAAAGGGTACTTTCTCTAAGCAAGCTCAGGATTGAGTCTGGAATGAGTGAGATCAGGGTGTACTCTGGTTAAAGGCGATAAAGCCAAAGGAATTGGGGTTTTCATTCTACATCTCCTTGTTTCCTCAAATCCCAGTAGGGATTGAAGCCCACTCTTCATTACTTTGTATACTGACTTCAGTCACTAAAGTACACACACACACACATACACACGCACACAAGCATTTTTTTAATTGTATTGCTGAGCAACTTATTGCAACATACTATATGTCAACAACATATATAAAGCATGGCAAAGAGGAAGAGGTGAAGGTAGATTTTCACAATACAACATAGTAGTTGAATCTGATGTGATAAAAAGATCCTAAAACAATCTTAAATAGTCAAAATTAGTCTTAAATTGATTTTGGTTACATTGTGTCCATGTTGGGAATGTAAAGGTGTTTTCCATAAATCTGGCACATTTGGTTTCTGTCTAACATTGGGATATTTTACTATTAATTCAGCTGAGCACCAGATGAAGTAATTTATATTCAGAGGCCATGTTCTACAAATATGTACATTTAAACATTAAATTCTCCCTCAAAGTGAGGAAGTTTTGCATCTGAGGCAGAGCCTCTCATCTTCCCCGGTAAAGGGAGGCTGATGGAGTCCCTCTGTGGCATAAAATTGAATCAGTACACTGCAAACTTCTATATAGGGACTTGTGCAAGTGTGACAATTGCTCTTTAGGGGAGTGAGTGCACAGTATCCTCTGCACTATCCCATCTTCCAGTCTCTGTGCTCCTCAGGGAAGAACTAGCAGGCAAAAGGGGGAGGGAATCCAAGCTCCCAGTTCTACATGATGGAGCTGCTACCCAGAGATGATCATGACTTCCTCCAAATGTCAACTTATAAGTAGTAGAGCTAGTATTGGGACTTTCGCGTTTTGATTCTAAATATATCAGGGTTTTTTTTTTTTAATTATACAGAATTTGCCTACTTATAAAAAATCAGTGAAACATGAACAATGTTTTTATTGAATATAGGGAAAGTTCCTCTGAATGCAAATAATAGCATAATGTTCAAAAATGTTTCCAGAAAGTAAACTTCACATTTCATATTACATAGGTCTACTGCCTACTGTGGGATATATGATTATATTTGTGTTTTATACCAGCCTATGCATAAAGAAAATTAAATAGGAGTGGCCTAAAGTAAACACTCTCATTTTAGGCACCTACTAGGTCCCAGGGTCAGCAGTAAGTTCTTACATACAATATCTTATGTATTATCTCATCATCGATATTTATTAGGCACCTATGTGATTAGCCAAGTCTCCTAGAGATTGCTGCTGTTCACTCTCCTTCCAAAACACATATTTCCCAGTCTTTACTGCAATGCATTTTGTCATGTGAAAGTTCTGGACATGATGGACAATGGTTCAAGGCCATGTTATGTCCTTTCTGCATTCTCTTCAGCTTTTCTTGAGCTGGATGTACATGATGATAAGGCCTTATTTAGTGATAATGCTATAAAGCAAGCCAGGCAATGATTACAACAGAGTATAGAGGAAGAATGGGAGAATGGTTGGTGCTACAATCAAGCAGGGTACATTTAGGGCTTTGAGATATTAGTAATGTTCTATATGTAGATCTGCATGTTGATTAGAAGCTGCTCATTGTATATAATCAGTTGAAGTGCATATTTTATATTCTTTATATATGTATTTATGCTAGATTTCACAATGAATTAAGGTTACAAAACTTTGATACAGCTCTACTTAAACTGAACATTAATCTATCCTAAGCAAACATTGACATTAGTGCCCAAGTATATGAGAACAGCCTTCATAGTACAGAATGCCTAACACATAGGACAACTAATCAAGGTATGGCAACACAGCAGAGGAATCCAGACCAGGACAGAGACTATTTTTTTTTTATGAAACCAACCAAGAAATTCCACTTGTGTCTGTGGGAGGATGAAGGTCAATGTGAAATCCCTTTCCATAGATTTGTAGTTTATGTCATGCTTTAACATTTTCTCAACCCTTTCTATATTCTTAACATTTTCCTTACTAAACTTATTAATGCCTTATTTTTGAGAACCCTATGATGAAAAAAATTAGAAATGTAAAACTATAGAAGTATTTAGGATAAAAAAAAGACTGTGCTTTAAAAGCTAGAAGTGTTATAAAGCACAATGGTAGAATCAGAATGTGGTATCACAATTATAATTCATGCTCAGAAGTTATTCAGCAGTAACTTTGCATCTAGTCTCAGAATATTGAGTTAGAGCATTTTGCATCTCATCTCCTTAGAGGAGATGATAAGCATTGACCTGGAGATCAGGATATACTTGAATTTGAAGGTGGAAATCAGGTCGATTCAGTTAAGAAAAGTGAGGATTAGATAAATAGTTGTCTATTGATCTTTGAATATACATACTCTTGGTACACTCATCATGAGTTTTAAATGTCTACAAATATGTTACAATATTAGGCTGTTGCCAGGGATTCAGTATAAATGATTTGATTTATAAATGTGTAGAAAATAAACATTTTGCTAGATACGCTTGTGATGATGAAGTTAAAGAAATGTAATAGGCTAGAATGAGCAAGAGACAATAAAATACATTTAAGGCCAAGGATAAGAACTCACTCACCACTGACACTGAGATTAGGAAATGTGAAATAATCACACTGCTTGACAGAACTCTGACTTGAAATGTATGAAGTTCCCCAAACTAGAAAAGTCTGCAGAGGCAGAGATTCAATTAATTTTTTAATTTGTTCTCATAATGCTCAGGCAAGACCAGAAGGCAAGAGCCTTCTGATACATTCTCATTTAAAAAAGAAAAAAAAAGAATCTACAAAAAAAGAAGAAGAAATTGTATATTTTTCCCTAGATTTCTTCACCCCTTCTTTATTATCCAAGGAAAGCCCAGTTTAGGATATTCATAGGTATGTTATGACTCCTGCTTATGAAAAAGAATGTTTACATGGGAGCTCATTTCAAATATTACTGTGCTATAGATTGTAAGTGCCAATAAAAAACTGTGGATTAGACAGTTTGAAATATCATGTACCACACCTCAAAACAATATGTTTTGTTATTAGTAGCATTGTAATCTTTTACCATACATTTTCCCTGCTGTGGGCCCAGGATAGCTTCCTTTTCCTTATCTTTTTACCTACTGCCCTATCTTCCTGGGAGCATTTCCTGATGGCCCAAGGCACTTTGAAAGTTCCATTCTCTATTTTCCATCTCCCTAGTGTTTTCTACTACTGTAGCAAGTATCAGGTTGCATTGCAAGTGCTTTGTAACCTGTTTGTTAACTCAAAAATGCAACTAGAAAATGATTCTTATCCCCTAAATTGGGTGGGCCTCTGCTCAGAGAACACAATCATATGCATGGGTAAAACACAACAAAGCAAAACATCTTTTAAGTCATCTCTTGTTTTCAAAGCAATGGAGAAAAAAAAAAGAGTGATAATTTCTCACCAGTCTAAGTAGGATAGTTGAATCCTCACTGAGTGTGGTGGATGGAGTTTATCTGGTGTTCCAAAGGTCCAACCAGAACATCCCTTTCTTGTGTGGTCAAGGGAGGAAACCCACTGCTATCAACAAGTAAGTCTCAACAGTTATGTTTGGTTACATTACCAGCCTTGGAGAGATGTCCACTTAGATTTTTAAGGGGGCAGCTGGATATAATCTTGACTCTTATAGAGTTACCAGATAAACAGGGGTTGACATGCTCAGCTATAATATAAATATTTTGTCCAGTTTTATATTTGAATCACACAAACTTCAATAAATGGATATATGATTTGAGGGCCCAGTTTCCAATTCAGGTATGTCTAGCCATCTCTACCCAGAAAACATCATGACCTTTTAGTATGTAGAACATCATTATTTTGTTAACTGTTACATCCTGAGTTTCTATTACCTCAATGTCCTCGACTAATATTATTTTTAAAAAAAACATGATAGAGTTACACGTCTGGGTCTGCCAAATGGTCCTACTGAGTCACAGGATTCTAGTATGAGTTGCAGTTACTTGAGGTTTAAGTTTGTGGCTTCCTGATGTATAATAGTCCTACCATATTATTATTAATTTTTACCTATTATTTAAAATTATTTTTTAAATTTCAGCATATTATGGGAGTATAAATGTTTAGGTTATGGATATTGCCTTTGCCCCATCTGAGTCAGAGCTTCAAGTGAGTCCATACCCCGGGCGGTTCACAGCACACCCATTAGGTGTGTATGTACCCATCCCCTCTTCCCACCTCCCATCTACCGGACACCTAATGAATGTTATTACTATATGGGCACTTAGTGTTGACCAGGTACTACCAATTTGATGGTGAGTACATGTGGTGCTTGTTTTTCCATTCTTGGGATAATTCACTTAGTAGAATGGGCTTCAGCTCTATCCAGGATAATACAAGAGGTGCTAGATCACCATTGTTTTTGTCGCTGAGTAGAACTCCATGGTATACATATAACACATTTTATTAATACACTCATGTATCGATGGACACTTGGGTTGTTTCCACAGCTTTGCAATTGTGAATTTTGCTGCTATAAACATTCTAGTGCAGATGTCTTTTTTATAGAATGCCTTTCGTTCTTTTTGGTAGATGACCAGTAATGTGATAGCTGGTAGTTTCACTTGTAGCTCTTGGAGGTATCTTCATATTGTTTTCCACAGAGGCTGTACTAGTTTGCAGTCCCACCAACAATATATGAGTGTTCTTATCTTTCTGCATCCATGTCAACATTTATTGTTTTGGGACTTTTTGATAAAAGTCGTTCTCACTGGAGATAGTGATATCTCATTGTGGTTTTGATTTGCATTTCCCTGATGATTAGAG
>VSMD01024376.1:0-48765 GCA_008750895.1 Mirza zaza | reverse complement strand
CTTTCCTTCCCTCCCTTCCCTTCCCTCCCTTCCCTTCCTTCCCTTCCTTTCCTTTCTTTCTTCTCTGTCACCCGGGCTCGAGTGCCATGGTGTCAGCCTAGCTCACAGCAACCTCAAACTCCTGGGCTTAAGCAATCCTTCTGCCTCAGCCTCCTGAGTAACTGGGACTATTAGGCATGCGCCACCATGACTGGCTATTTTTTTCTCTATATATTTTTATTTGTCCAGATAATTTCTTTATATTTTTAGTAGAGACAGGGTCCTGTTCTTGCTCAGGCTAGTCTCGACTCATGACCTTGAGCTGTCCTCCCGCTTCGGCCTCCCAGAGTGCTAGGATTACATTATGGGTGTGAGCCACCACTCCTGGCCTCCTTTGTCTTTCTTATAGGGTCTCACTCTGTCGTCCTGTGCAGAGTGCAGTGGTGTCGTCGTAGCTCACTGCAGCCTGAAACTCATGGGTTCAAGCAGTCTTCCTTCCTCAGCCCCCTGAGTAGCTGAGACTGCAGGGGCACACCATGACACCTGGCCAATTTTTCTATTTTAAGTAGAGATGAGGTCTCACTCTTGCTCAGGCTGGTTTATTATTTCTTTTCTTTGGCTCTTTGGACTTTGTTCTTTTTCTAGTTTCCTAAAACAGAAGCTTAAAATATTGATTTTATATCTTTCTCATATATATATATTAAAGAGAAAGATATAAAATGCATTCAGTATTATAAATAGCCCTGTAAACACTGCTTTTTCTACATCCCACAAATTTGGTGTTACATTTTCATTTAGTTCAGATTATTTTTTAACTTGAGATTTCTTCTTTGCTCCCTATGTTATTTAGAAGTGTGTTTTAAAATCTACAGATGTTTTGTGATTTTCTGACTATGTCTTTTATTAATTTCTAGTTTAATTCCATTGTGATCTAAGGGTAGACTATGTATGATCTGTTTTTAACAATTTGTTAATGGGTGTTTTGTGGCCCAGAATGTGCTCTGTCTTGGTGAATGCTCATTTGAGTTTGAGAAGAATGTGTAATCTGTGTTGCTGGATGAACTGGTCTGTAGATGTCCCTTATATCCACTTAGTGAATGGTGTTATTGAGTGCAACTATGTCTTAACTGATTTTTCTGCCTGCAGGATCTATCCGTTTCTGGATGGCTGATGGGGGCTCTAGTTGGGCGTTTTACTTCTCCCAGATCAGTTAAGCTCTGTTAAAACCTGTGCAGGTTAGGCTCTGGTTTAGTAATTCCTCCTGAGGGCAGACCTGTTAACAAGAACATAATACTCTGACTTACTTTAAAATGGTTTCTTTTCCCATCTTCCTGCCAGAAAAACAAGGGGATTTTTCTTTGATAATCACTGAGAGAACTTGGTAGAACTCCAGGTGGTAAAACTCACAAAAATGTGGAGAGATGTAGTCACTGAAGGGTATGGAGTTTTACTTTGAGATTTGTCTACACTGGGCCTCCAGCAATTTGTAAATTGCAGTTTAGGTTTTTTTGTACCTCAGAACTGATTCCTGTGGAATTTTCTCCTCTTCAGTTTCTGCTCTGGTAAGTTGTGATTCTGTATATCCACCTGTCTCTCCAATTTTGCAGGTAGCAGTTTACCCTGTGATCTTACTTCCTTCTCTCTCTGTCTCTCTCTGTCTCTCTCTCTCTCTCTTTTGAGACAAAGTCTTACTCTCTTGCCTGGGCTAGAGTGCTGTGACATCAGCCTAGCTCACAGCAACGTCATACTCCTGGGCTCAAGTGATCCTCCTGCCTCAGCCTCCCCACTAGCTGAGACTACAGGCATGCGTTACCATGCCCGGCTAATTTTTATTTATATACATATATATATATATATTTTAGTTGTCCAGCTAATTTCTTTCCATTTTTTTTTAGTGGAGATGAGGTCTCTTGCTCAGGCTAGTCTCGAACTCCTGAGCTCAAACAATCCTACCGCCTCAGCCTCCCAGAGTGCTAGGATTGCAGGCATGAGCCACTGTGCTTGTCCAAAATTATTCTTAGATAGTAAAACAAATGCTAGCACAGCTGGTTTTTCTTTTTTCATTTTCCTTTTCCCCTACTCTGTCGCTCAGGCTGGAGTGCAGTGGCGTGATCATAGCTCACTCAGCCTCCCAGGTAGCTGGGACTACAGGTGTGTGCTATTATGCCCAACTGAAGATAGACTCTTAGTCTGATTTGATGTTGAGATTTTAGCAAACAAATGTGATTTTGTAAGACACATTACTAAAGGCTTGAACCCTGTTTCATGCTTGTTTATATTTTGGTTTGCCTTTTTCCCTATGTTTTTTCTTTGTAATCCTAGCACTCTGGGATACCAAGATGTGTGAGGATCGCTTGAGGTCAGAAGTTCGAGACCAGCCTGAGCAAGAGGGAGACCCCATCTCTAATAAAAATAGAAAAACAGCCAGATGTGGTGGTGTACATCTGTGTTCCCTGCTACTTGGGAGGCTGAGGCGGGAGGATTACTTGAGAAAAGGAGTTTGAGATTGCTGTGAGCTAGGTGTGTGCAGTGGTGCTGACACCACTGCACTCTAGCCCAGGCAACAGAGTGAGACTCTGTCTCAAAAAACAAACAAAGAAGATGTTAATATTTAGTCCACCAAATCTGTACTTTTTAGACCTGAGCTCTAAAATAATTTGTGAGAAGGATTTCATGGATATTTATATAATTTATGGATTTTAAGGTATTGGGAAGAGGTTTACTATGCATCGATATGCTCGAGTTTGGCTGCCTAACAGAATCATATGGAGAGGTTATTTAAATTAATACCAGAAATTTTAATTTAATTGGATTTTGATGTGCACAGGGGGTGGGGGGGGCTGGCTAGATAATTCTTCATTTTGCGTTTTAGAACCACCATTCTAGGAGCAAGAACTTCCTTACATCTTCTCTTAAAAAATAATTTATTGAGCTGAAATTCACATACATGAAATTAACCATTTAAAGTGAACAGTACAGTAACATTTAGTATATTTCAAATATTGTACAACTACACAGCACTATCTAGTTGCAAAGCATTCCCCATCATGCTTGCTTAAAATACTCTACCTATTTAGGTAATTTCTATTTTCATATCCCCTCAATCTCTGGCAACCACCAATCTGCTTTTTGTCTCTGTTGATTTATACAGATATTTAATATAAATGGAATCATACAGTATATGACCTTTTGTGTGGCTTCTTTCACTCAGCACAATATTCTGAAGATTCATCCACCTCATACATGTATCAGTATTCCATTCTTCTTTATGGCCTAATAATATTCCATTGTATGAATAGGTCATAATTTGTTTTTACATTCATCTGTTAATGGAAATTGGGATTGTACCTGCCTTTTTTGCATATGCGAACAGTGCTCCTATGGACACGCATATACATGTACTTGTTGAAGTATCTGTTTTCAGTTCCTTGGGGTATAAACCTAGGAGTGGAATTGTGGAGTTAAATGGGGATTTTATGTATACCTTTTTGGGGAACTGCCAAACTTTTTTTCCATAGCAGCTGAGCCATTTTTTTTACATTCTCACCAGCAATGTATGAGGATTTTGGTTTTTCCATATCCTTACCAACACTTGTCCCTCTCCCTCTTTTTCCAATTATAGCCATCTTAAGAGGGTGTGAAAGGCCGAGCGTGGTGGCTGATGCCTGTAATCCTAGCAATCTGGGAGGCCAAGGTGGGCGGATTGCTCAAGGTCAGGAGTTCAAAACCAGCCTGAGCAAGAGCAAGACCCCGTCTCTACTAAAAATAGAAAGAAATTAATTGGCCAACTAAAAATATATAGAAAAAATTAGCCAGGCATGGTGGTGCATGCCTGTAGTCCCAGCTACTCAGGAGGCTGAGGCAGAAGGATCGCTTGAGCCCAGGAGTTTGAGGTTGCTGTGAGCTAGGTTGACACCATGGCACTCTAGTCCAGGCAACAGAGTGAGACTCTGTCTCAAAAAAAGGGTGTGTGTGTGAAGTAATGTTTCTCATTGTGGTTTTGATTCCATTTCCCTAATGACTAATGATGTTCAGCATACTTTCTGTGCTTACGTGACATTTTATATATTCTTTGGAGAAATGTCTGGGCTTGCCTGCTTTTATAATTGGATTTTTCTGTTATTGAATTTTTCAAATTCATTGTAGATATTCAGACATGATTTGAAAATATTTTTTCTCATCCTTTATGGTAACTTTTCACTTTCTTGATACTGTCCTTTGGCTGCACAAAAGTTTTCTATTTAAATACAGTTCAATTTATATTTTTTGTTGCTTATGATTTTGTTTTCATATCTAAGAATTTATTGCCAAATCTTTGATCCATTTTTAGTTAATTTTTCTTTATGGCATGAAGTAAGAGTCTAATTTTATTCTTTTGTTTGTAGAAATCCAGTTGTCCTAGCACCATTTATTGAGGAAACTAGTCTTTCTTCATTCATTGGACTTAGCCTTCTTGTTAAAAATCAGTTGGCCATAGATGTATGAGATTATTTCTGAACTCTCAATTCTGTTCAGATGATTTAAGTGTCTGTATCATGCCAGTTACTAGACTGTCCTTGTTGACTGTAGCTTTGTATAATATATAACAGTAAGTTTTGAAATTGGGACATGTGAATCTTCCAACTTTGTTCTTTTTCAAAATTGTTTTTGTTATCTGGCTCCCTTAATTTCCATATAAACTCTAGCATCACATTGTCAATTTGTGCAAAAAAGGAAGATAGGATTTTGTTAGGGATTGTGTTGAATCTGTACATCAAATTTGGCAATAGCACTATCTTAACTTTAAGTCTTCACATTTATTTAGGTCTTTTAAAATTTCTTAGAGCAATGATTTGTTGTTTTCATTGTATAAGTCTTTCAGTTCCTTGGTTAGATTTATTCATTGCTGGTGTATAGAAATAAAACTGAGTGCTCACTGTGTATCTTATAACTTTGCTGAATTTATTAACTATAGTAGCTTTCTTTTAGATTCTTTGGGATTTTCTATATATAGGATCATGCTTTCTGTGAATAAATTGGTTTTACTTCTCCCTTTCAATTCAGTTCCTTTTTTTCTTTTTTCTTGTCTAATTCCTATGGCTAGAAACTTCCCATACGATGTTAAATAGTCATGAAAGTGAGTACCCTTGTCTTCTTCCTGATCTTAGGAGGACAGCTTTCAGTCTTTCACTATGACTATGATGTTAGCTTTGGGTTTTTCATAAATTTCCTTTATCATAGTAAGATAATTCCCTTCTTTTTATGCTTTTTTGAGTGTTTTTATCATGAAAGTGTTTGATTTTGTCAAATGCATTGTCTGCATTGATTAAGATTCCCATCTTTTAATATGTCATTTCTAAATGCACACCTGTTCAAGTTATTCCACTACTCTGGAGTTTTATTTATAAACACATTAAACTCTGAACCAAGTAACTTACTCCTGGCTTACTTTTTGTGCTCTATTCCTCATCAAAGTTGGGCTATTCACTATTGGGGTAGATAGAATGATAGTCCCACAAAACCTCCATATTCTAATATCTGGAATGTGTGAATATGTTAGCTTCCATGGCAAAGAGGAATTAAGGTTGCTCAATAGCTGATCTTTAAAAAGGGAGATTGTTCTGGATTATTCAGATAGATAATCACAAGGGTCCTTAAAAGTGCAAGAGGGAGGCATAAAATTGAGTTAAAGGAGATTGTGACATTAGAAGAAAGGCTGAGAGAAATGAAACATTGTTTTGAATATAGGGGAAGGAAGCCAAGAGCAAAGGATGGCCTTTAGTATCTTGAAAGGGCAAGGAAGGGGATTTTCCCTTAGAGTCTTAGGAAAGAAATGCAGTGCTGCCAACACAACGATTTTAGTCCTGTGAGAGACATTACAGACTTTGACCTACAGAAATATAAAATAATAAACTTGTTTTATACCACTAAGTTTGTGGTAATCTGTTATAATAGCAATAGAAAACAAATACAAGGGCCGGGTGCGGTGGCTCACACCTGTAATCCTAGGAGGCCAAGGCGGGTGGACTGCTCGAGGTCAGGAGTTCGAAACCAGCCTGAGCAAGAGCAAGACCCCGTCTCTACTATAAATAGAAAGAAATTAATTGGCCAACTAATATATATAGAAAAAGTTAGCCAGGCATGGTGGCGCATGCCTGAAGTCCCAGCTACTTGGGAGGCTGAGGCAGCAGGATTGCTTGAGCCCAGGAGTTTGAGGTTGCTGTGAGCTAGGCTGATGCCACGGCACTCACTCTAGCCTGGGCAATAAAGCGAGACTCTGTCTCAAAAAAAAACAAAAAACAAAAACATATATATGCCCACCACTCTAGCCTGGGCAACAAAGCGAGACTGTGTCTCAAAAAAAAAAAAATACAAACACAGGTACCCAAGCATATATTATTCTGCTGCTTATGATGTTAGTTTATTTCTCCAGACAAACTCATGTCTAAATTTCACAGTGGTCGTTAAAATTTACTCATTATTAAAGGCCCATCTCAAAGCTTTCTCATCCATAAATCCTTTCTTTTTTTTTTTTTTTTCCCCACCTCACCTTCCATGTATTCTCTGCCCAAATAGCTTCTCTCTTTTTTTTTTTTGTAGTGCCTTTTTTATGGTCCTTTTGATACCAAACTATAATACAGAGGTTTAGTATATAGTATTTGGTGTTCATTTTATTAAAACTTAATTCTTTTAAAAATGTTTTATCTTGATAATGGTTATTTACATAAACATATATTTCCATTCATATATACTTGTGTGTATCTAAATTTGTATTTATTAATTAGGTTCTCTAAGTTTATGAAGCAAAATATAATAACCATAGTGTGGTGAGTTACTCTAACCATATACTGGGGAATTATAGTTTAAATCGTTGTGAGGCATATTTTTGGTTTATGTGAGACATAGTTATTGATACCCGTGACTGATATCAAAGGCAATTATAGCATCTCTCTGTACAGATTTAAAGCAAAGTCAGATTTTTTTTCTTTCTTAGGTACTTTTTTTTTCAGTTTTTTTTTTTTGTTTGTTTTGTTTTTGTTTTTGAGACAGAGTCTCACTTTGTTGCCCCCGGGCTAGAGTGCCTTGGCGTCAGCCTAGCTCACAGCAACGTCAGACTCCTGGGCTCAAGCAATCCTTCTGCCTCAGCCTCCTGAGTAGCTGGGACTACAGGCATGTGCCACCATGTCCAGCTAATTTTTATATATATATATGTGTGTGTGTGTGTGTGTGTGTGTATATATATATATATATATATATTTTTTTTTTTTAGCTGTCCAATTAACTTCTTTCTAATTTTGGTAGAGATGGGTTCTCACTCTTCCTCAGGCTGGTCTCGAATTCCCGACCTTGAGCGATTCGCCCACCTCGGCCTCTTGGAGTGCCAGGATTACAGGCATGAGCCACCGCGCCCAGCCTTTATGTACTTTTTTAATGAACAGATGTGTCTGAAAACAAAGGGATATATATTTGGCTGTTTAAGATTTTTGAATCTTAATTTGTCATATTTGCCAGTTTGTTTTTATATAAGTTTCAGAAGGATTGTATTATAGGCATAGTGTTTTTTTTTTTTCACTAAGAAAAATATCTTAGAGATTTTATACTACTAAGAAATGTTTCAGCCAGGCTCAGTGGCTCTCGCCTGTAATCCTAGCACTCTGGGAGACCGAGAGGCTGATGCCATGGCACTCTAGCCCAGGCAACCGAGTGAGACTCTGTCTCAAAAAAAAAAAAAAGAAAGAAATGTTTAATTCTTCTTTAACTTTGATTTTGAACATGAAATAAAAGCAGAATTGTTTTCTCCCTTAAGGAAAGGAAAGCAAGTTTCAAGGAATAAAGGGAACTTCAGTAGAAATGATGTACCTTTTTTGATATTGCTCTTTTGAGTATTTATTGAATATAATGTTTGTGTCTCATAGAATGGAGATGTTTGCATTTCGATTCTTCATCCGCCTGTAGATGACCCACAGAGTGGAGAACTGCCCTCTGAACGGTGGAATCCTACACAGAATGTGAGGTAAGGTATATAATGAAAAATCTTGATTTAGGGGTGAGTCAGAGAGTCTCCTTATTTGTTTGCACCTAGTAAAGTAAGATTATATATTGTCTTTTAACATATATACAAGAATCCTTCCAATGTTTGGTTGTTTTGTCTTTACAGCTTTAAGAAATATGTATGCATCTTTTTTGTTTTTACTGTATTTATATAAATGAATCTACAGAGGTATATGAATCATTTTGAAGAGTTGTATTTACTGAGCAGTAATGCATATGATTATCATTTCTCTGTGTTCCCTTTGGAAGAAATTTCAAGTCTGAATTCTTCCTCTTACATCGTCTAAGTTCTATCCTGCTTCTTTTGGATGTCATGACTTCTGTGTTCGTTGCTTGCTTCCTTATATTAGGATTATTGCTACTTTTTGCAGAAGAACCTTAGTCTTTACAAACTTAAAATTGCCTTTTAAAAATATTTATTTTTATTTTGAGACATCTCTTGCTCTGTCACCCCAACTAGAGTGTGGTAGAGTCATCATAATTTACTGCAACCTCAAACTCCTGGGCTCAAGTGATCCTCCTGGTTCAACCTCCCGAGTAACTGGGACTGCAGGCGTGTACTACTCTCATGCCTGGCAAATTTTTTCTATTTTTAGTAGAGCTGAGGTCTTGCTTTTGCTCAAGCTGGTCTCAAACTCCTGGGCTAAAGCGATCCTCCTACCCTCAGCCTCCCAGAGTGCTAGGATTACAGATGTGAGCCACCATACCCAGCCTCCACTTTTTGACTATTATAAATAATGCTGCTATGAACCATGTGTTCAACCTTTTGAGTGGTCGTATGTTTTCATTTTTTGTGGATATAGTTTATAGAATTGCTGGGTCATGCAGTAACTGTTCAATCCTTGAGTAACTGCCAGGCTGTTTTTAAATATGGCTGTACCATTTCACATTCCCACCAGCATTAGTGTTCTAATTTTTCCATATCTTCTTTTTTTTTTTTCTTCTTCTTTTTTTTTTGAGACAGAGTCTTGCTTTGTTGCCCAGGCTAGAGTGAGTGCCGTGGCATCAGCCTAGCTCGCAGCAAACTCAAATTCCTGGGCTCAAGTGATCCTCCTGCCTCAGCCTCCCGAGTAGCTGGGACTACAGGCATGTGCCAACATGCCTGGCTATTTTTTTCTATATATATTAGTTGGCCAATTAATTTCTTTCTATTTATAGTAGAGACAGGGTCTCTCTCTTGTTCAGGCTGGTTTCGAACTCTTGACCTTAAGCAATCCGCCCGCCTCGGCCTCCCAGAGTGCTAGGATTACAGGCGTGAGCCACCGTGCCCGGCCTCCATATCTTCTTTAACACTTGTTATTGTCTGTGGTTTTTACTATAGCCATCCCAGTGGGTGTGAAGTGGTATCCATTTTGGTTTTGTCATCAATCCTTTTTTTTTTTTTTTCTTTTGAGGCAAGGTCTTGCTGTATTGGCTGGGCTAGAGTGCAGTAGTGTGCCCATAGCTCTCTGCATCCTCAAACTCCTGGGCTCAATCCTTCTACTTCAGCCTCCTGAGTAGCTGGGACTACAGGTGTGCACCACCATGCCCGGCTAATTTTTTCTATTTTTTGTAGAGATGGGGTCCCACTGCGTTGCTTAGACTGGTCTTGAACTGCTGTCCTCAAGCAATATGCCTGTCTTCTCCTCCCAAAGTGCCAAGATTACTGGTGTGATCCACTGTGTCTGGCCAATTGTATATTCTCTGGTGTTTTCATTATTAACATTTATATTAGTATCATTCATTTGATATAATTAATGGACCAACATAAATACTTTGATAAAGTATTTTGTATAATGTCCCTTGGTTGGAATATTTCTGATATTTTTCTTAATGATTAGATTGAGGTTATAGTTTTGGGGAAGAAAGATCACAGAAGTGTAAAGTGCCATTTTCGTCACATCATATCTGGGGTGATTGCTATCAATGTGGCTTATTAACTTTCATCATCTGGCTGGGATAATGTTACTGGTTTTCTTCACTATAAAGTTACTGTGCCCTACTTTTCATTCTGTACTTATTAGAAGGAAGTCATATGCACAGCACACACTTAACGATGGAGAATTATGCCTCCTTGAGGCCAGGCTATCTATATAAATCATTTTGAATTCTTCTGTACAGATTGATCTATTCTTCCCCATTTATTTATTTATTTAGGCATTTGTTAATAATTTTTACTGGTCTAAAAGCCAATAACTTGATTAGGATCTCCAATTTTAACAAAAGCAAAGAATGGGAAGCTTCTTGACTTAAAAAAGTGGCCCTTTAAGACATCAGATAGCCAAAGAGGTTCTTGAAGATATACCAAATGACTGTTGATTATGCTGGTTACTCATTTCTTTAGGTAACTTGTTCAATCCAATATATTCTGAGACAGTTGAGAAAATATATATTTTGGATTTCAGCACATCTTGCCAATATATTGTTTAAATCAGAAAAACGTGATTTCCTTTTTTAATTCAAATAAATGTGTCGATACACTGCACCTTGACAACCATCATTCCTCTGAATTCTAATTCTCATGTAGATATATAAAGCATAGGGCCTTGCCATAGTTTATTACCTCTGAAATAAGGAATCACCACATAATTTCTACACTTTCTACTTCTTTTTTCTTCTATTTTTAAGAGACATAGTTTTGGCCGGGCACAGTGGTTCACGCCTGTAATCCTAGCACTTTGGGAGGCCAAGGCGGAAGGATTGCTTGAGCTCAGGAGTTTGAGACCAGCCTGAAAGAGAGAGAGAGACCCTGTCTCTACTGTTTATAGAAAGAATTAGCCAAACAACTAAAAATAGAAAAAATTAGCCGGCATGGTGGCGCATGTCTGTAGTCCCAGCTACTCAGGAGGCTGAGGCAGGAGGATCACTTGAGCCCAGGAGTTTGAGGTTGCTGTGAACTAGGCTGATGCCATGGCACTCTAGCTCAGGCAACAGAGTGAGACTCTTGTCTCAAAAAAAAAAAAAAAATGTGACATAGTCTTGCTGTGTTGCCCAGGCTGGAATTGAACTCTTGAGTTTAATCAGTCCTCCTGCTTCAGCCTCCCTAACTAGCTGGGATTACAGGCATTCACCCCTATACCCAGCTGCTTAACTTTAAGGGGACTCTCCTTTGGGGATAATGTATTTCTTAGCAATAAAGGAAGGAATTAGTTTACTATAATGAAAATATAATTCAGGTAGTCCCAATTTATACATATCTGAATTTATTATATCCTACCATGTACCAAATTGCTCCTTTTAAAAACACCACTCTGTGCTTTTAACAAAATTATTCATGAGATAGGAAAAACAGTTGGCTCTACTGGGATGGATATTTGTAAATTTCTCTGTTTTTGCACCCTTAATGTTTCATTACCACTGGGCAGAAGATCATAAGAATATTTATGGCAGGTAAGAGATATGCATTTCTTTTGAAAGGGCAGCTGTGAAAAGAGAAGGTAAAAAGGAGAATTGATATATTTTATACACCCCAGGAGCATGTGTATATTAGTTTTTTAAGACTCGCTTTACATAAAGAAATCTTTCATGATCATAAACAAAATTAGTATATTTTCTCCTTCCACAACCCTCATACCCCTTACATCACACAATTGTAGCTGATGATTTATACCTTCAAATATGCTTACATCTATTATTTTTTTTAGCATCAAATTATAATGACATTCAGTTATAAAAGAAAACAAAATCAGCATACTCTATTTCTTATTCTCTCTCCCCCCTTTCCACTAACTTTTTGGGCTTTTTTGAGTCAGAGTCTCTGTGTTGCCCAGGCTATAGAGTGCAGTGGAACAATCATAGTTCACTGCAACCTCAAGCGTAGGCTCCTAGGCTCCTAGGCTCCAGCAATCCTTCTACCTCAGCCTCCTGAGTAACTGAGACACCAGGTGTGCACCACCATGCCTGGCTGATTTTTTTAAAGTTTTTTTTAGAGAAGGGGCCTCGGTCTTGTTTAGGCTGGTCTTGAACTCCAGACCTCAAGTGATCCTCCCACCTAAGCCTCTCAAAGTGCTAGGATTACAGGCGTGAGCCAACTTGCCTGGACTCCTTTTAACTTTTAAAAATTGGTTATTGTCAGTAAGGTTTATAGTCTATACTGTTCTGTAACATAATCCCAATTTCTTTCATTCTTATTCCTACTGTTAAATGGATTGTTTGCCATTCTCTTACTCTATCTGATCTATTCATTGGCTATAATTTGTCCTCTAGTAATTTCTCCAAGAATTGCTCATGGAGCCAATATTTATATTTCTTGAACTTTTACATATTCGAAATGTTATGTGCTCATGTATGTGTTGCCATTATAATTTAAATGAAAATTTGGCTGAGCATAAGATTTCAGGATCAAAACTTCTTTCCTTGAGGATGTCTGCATGTCTTTGCTGTGTTCATTGTTGCAGTGGAAAAGTTTGGCTACCCTGTTTTTCTCTCTTCCATCCCACTTAGGTGACTTGATTTTATCTCTTTCTGTTTCATTTTCTGAGATCTTTTCTCAACCCTATTGCGTATTCAGTTTTTCCTTAGAAAAGGGTTGCATTGTACCCCCTTAAAAGATGTTTTGAAATTGTAACTACCAGTAGAGATTAAAAGCCAAGGAATATCAAGTATTGCCAACAAACACCAGAACCTAGGTAGGGGAGAAGAAAGGAAGGATTCTCCCCTGTAAGTTTCAGAGGGAACATTAAGCTACCCAGTTTGTGGTGCTGTCATGGCAGCCCTGGGAAAACTAATACAGACCGAGTGTTTACTTTCAAGCTTTCTAACTTGAACAGGGCCCAAGCCCATGTCTCATATCTGTGTGGATTTTAAAATCCCAGCACCTAACCATTAGGCCCTATTTCTAAAGTTTAATAAATCCTTACTGTGTCAGAGCATCAGTTGGAATATACTTTCCTGGCTTTGAGCCATCTCTTAATTTTTGGTACCCTGTCTTTCTAGTTTAGTTGTGTTAAATACATATTGTAAAATTTTTATTCTGGCCAGGCATGGTGGCTCACAGATTTAATCCGAGCACTGGAGGCCAGGAGTTCGAGACCAGCCTGAGCAATATAGACTCCTGTCTCTTAAAAAAAAAAAAAAAAAAAAAAAGTACCCAGGCATGGTGGCATGCACCTGTAGTCCTAGCTACTTGGGAGGTTGAGGCAGGAGGATCACTTGAGCCCAGGAGTTTGAGGTTGCAGTGAGCTGTGATGATTCCACTGTACTGTAGCTGGATGACAGAGCAAGACCCTTTCTCAAAAAAACAAAAATTCTACTTCTCTTTGTGTAGCAGGAAAAGGGTAGATAAGATTTCATTCCACCATGTTGTCTCTTTATTCCCCTGTTTGCATTAATGTTTAGTTTCCCAAACTAAATTTTTGGTTCATTTGGTGTAGCATTTTGTGTTCTGTAGTTTGGGTGTAGGCATTTCTGAATGCTTTGTTCATTTGTGCACTCCCTAATAAAATCCTAAACCTCATTTCTCCTTTACCTTTCTCTATAGCTTGGATTGGTCTGTTGAGATATCTAGCAACATTACGTTTGTAGCCAGGATTTTGCCTTATCATGGTCCAGGTTTCTCAAGTCTGGTATTAATTCTGGTATAGTCCTATAAATATAAATGGGGAATTTTGTAGTATTTTCCATTATTTCTCTGAATGGCATTAAAACAGTTTAAGTTTTAGACTTGGCTACTCTTTTATGAGCTGAATTTGTTTAAAGGAATTTAAATTTAGGGCTAGGCATTGCGGCTCACACCTGTGATCCCAGCACTCTGGGAAGCTGAGGAAGGAGGATCTCTTGAGCCCAGGAGTCTGAGGTTGCAGTGAGCTACAATGATGCCACTGTATTCTACCTGGTGTGACAGAGCGAGACTCAGTCTCAAAAAAAAGAAGAAGAAAAGGAATTTAAGATGAACTATATTCTTTTTTTTTTTTTTTTTTGAGACAGAGTCTCACTTTATTGCCCAGGCTAGAGTGAGTGCCGTGGCGTCAGCCTAGCTCACAGCAACCTCAAACTCCTGCGCTCAAGCAATCCTGCTGCCTCAGCCTCCTGAGTAGCTGGGACTACAGGCATGTGCCACCATGCCCGGCTAATTTTTTCTATATATATTAGTTGGCCAATTAATTTCTTTCCGTTTTTATAGTAGAGATGGGGTCTCACTCTTGGTCAGGCTGGTCTCGAACTCCTGAGCTCAAAGGATCCGCCCACCTCGGCCTCCCAGAGAGCTAGGATTACAGGCGTGAGCCACCGCGCCCGGCCAAGATGAACTATATTCTATTTGTGTTATATTAATAGTTTTCTTTCTTTTTATTTTTAATTTTCTTTTGAGACAGAGTCTCACTTTGTTGCCTAGGCTAAAGTGAGTGCCCTGGTGACAGCCTAGCTCATAGCAACCTCAATCTCCTGGGCTCAAGCGATCCTACTGCCTCAGCCTCCCGAGTAGCTGGGACTACAGGCATGCGCCACCATGCCCAGCTAATTTTTTGTATATATATATTTTAGTTGGTCAATTAATTTCTTTCTATTTTTAGTAGAGATGGGGTCTCGCTCAGGTTGGTTTTGAACTCCTGACCTTGAGCAATCCACCACGCCCGGCCTTTTTTTTTTTTTGTATTAACAGATTTCTGGATGAGGCATGAAAATTAATCTTACACTATAATTAATGACCCCTGTTCTACATTATTTTTGAAGATCTCAGTTTCATACTTGTCTGTTATTTGGGGTCCCAGTAAAGTACATATTATAATAATGTTCCACTTGTCTGAATATTCTTTTAAGCATTTCTTTTATATCTCATTTTTTTATCCTAGATTCTTACATGATTTTAATTTTTTTCCTTAAAAAAATGAGGAAAATGAGGAAATAGGATAGAGTTTTTGCTGAAGTAAGAGATAAACTTCTAGGTAATTTTGGTATGTCAAAGCTTTATATTTTTAAAATTTAAGACATTAGGTTTTATTAGTAGTATAAACAAGGAGAATACCTACTTCAGTTGCTTGTTGGAAGAATTAAATGAATAATGCATGTAAAGCCACTAAAATAGTGCAAATTACCTCGTTGACTTGGGTCACTTCTATTATTTTCAAACATTGTTATGGAATTTTTTTTGTCAAATGTGAAGTAATCATTTGCTATTAGCAAAGGAATCTAATTTTTAGTTCCTCGTGTTTATTTGATTTGACTACAGAGAGATGTAATTGCTAGATGCCTGTATCACAAGCAGTTTATTTTAAGTAGCACAGAAATGATCTGGCTGAAAATAGATAATTATTTTGACCATTTTTATTTTAGATATTTTATAATTGAGAATGTACTGTTTTTTTAGGGGGAAATTGTCATATGTAGCAAATGTGCATTTATAAACTATCTTAATAGACTTTAAGAATTGGTTTATATTAATAATAAGTATTAAAAGCTCTGAGTTTTATTTATTCCACTATGACTTAGGACATGTTTGAGGCTGCCATGCCTTCAGAAATAATTGTATCACATTATTTTGACAAAATAATTAGACAGTGTATATGAAAGGTTTTAAAAAAGTGTTTTGGAAGATTTGTTGAAAAATTGGGCCAAAAAATTTTGCCAGGTTGTCCTGTTAGTATGATACCAGTGCTTGTTTTTCAGGACTAGTAATAACCCAGAATAGAGGAAGTGGTAGCTCTAAGATACTGGTAATTGTGGTTGAATGTTAAATCAAATCCTTACACTCCCTCTCTCTTGGAGAAAACAAGCTTCTCCTTTCCTCACATACAAAGCCTCTAGACAAGATTTTTGTTCTTGTGCTACCTGGCTAAATAATCTATTGCCACTACCCATGGCAATTTAAGATTTTTATCCTTTACTTCTCTTACATTAAATACACACAGACTGTATCATTTGCCTTACTTCAGCTTAAAATATTACGAACATTTTTTTTTTAAGATAGGCCTACTCAGGAGGATCAGTTGAGCCCAGGAGTGTGGGGTTGCAGTGAGCTATGATCATACCACTGTACTCTATCCTGGGCAACAGAGTGAGACCCCTTTCTCAAAAACAAAACAAAAACCTTCTCATTTAACCCAATCCTTTGAGGCAGAGGATTTCTTTCATATTTATCTGCCCATCTGAAACTGCCTTTGGTACTTTGGGTACCAGAATCATTTTTTCTCACTCTGGGTCCCCAGGCCACCTAGTCCCTGATTTAGGGTCATTCCCCAAACTCAAAATCAGAATTGCTTTCCCTGCATTTGTACTTCTTTGTTTAGAGGCTTCAGAACCACAACTAGTTATCTTTGAATTGCACCAAAGATCTTCATACACAGCTTTACAGTGTGTTTGCATTGGAAATCATTCACTACTGTCTTGAATTTTTTTGTCTTTTAGTTCTATGCAATCTTTGGATATTCATTCAATGTGGTGATCTTTTGGTGTTTCCAGGGGCAATAGAGTATTTTGTATGCTAAACTTCATCTTAGAATACCCAGTGGTGCTCAGAACTCAGGAAAGCACTACCTAATGAGTAAATGTGGATCACTTTTCCTTATCTCTTTTGTTTCTGTGGTATTTGTCCCGAGGGAAGGGCAAGGGGGTTTTTAAGTAGTAAATTGTATTTTTTCACAGGTCACAATTATGGCACTGAAATATTAAGATACAATATACAAGATGTAATGAAGATGGGCAACCTTTCCTCTTTTGCTCCTTTGCTGCTAAATTCTTTAGGGTCAGCCACTGTCTAAGGGTTCTGGGCTCCACATCTAATTTATGGGTGGCTATAGGAAAACATCAGTGGAGGTGGCATTAGGGGTCAGCTCATCCCGGTGTGGAATCTTGGCTGCTGCATAGCACTAGTATCTGAAAGCAGTTCCATATTCACATGTGTTTGAACAATTTCTTCATGGCCAGCTGTACTCAAGTCCATTGTTTAATACCTCAGTGGATATATTCATAAAATAAAGTAGCACATGGAGGGCTTTTGTGACCTGAAGAAGAGTAAGGGACTCAAGTTACTTTTAAGACCTTAAGCCTATCTGTATCATAATATCTGGTGAGTAGTAAGAGTTAGCCCAAAGGGAAAAGCAAGAAAAAAAATACGAGAATTATAGGGATCCAGAGCATCAGCCAATTAGTGTCCACCAAAGACCCAGTAGTTTGCTACCTCTTAGAGGAAGCCAGCATATTTCTTTTGGAGGAAGAGAGCCATAGTCGTCCTATTCCCAGCGGCCCAGGATTAAGTTCATGGAGCTGGAGGAGTAGTGGTGGTATGATGGTTTTTTACAGAATTGGCAAATTTTAAGGAGTGGGCTGTGTTGGCCAAAGAATAGAGTTGGGAGGGTAGAGGCATGATGTTGCCACAGGTCTTTGATTAGGATGTACCTGGTGGATGCCTCTTCCAAGTGGGAGCTTTTGGCAGGGAGTGGAGAGACAGGAGTGTCCCTCCTTTGCTACAGACTTTGCCATAGAGTTCATAACTGCTTTCTCTGAGTTACATACCATCCCCAGATGGACCTATCATACCTGCTGTAGGCTCTAGGGTAGGAAGGTGGTCTTGGTTGGGATTTGCTTCATGCTGAAACATTAATACACAGTGTTTTCTTTGCCACTGTGAAAAGACACAGCAGGGATCCAAACTGATGAACTCAATCCAAAGAGGCCACTGTTTAGTATGAAGGGTCTCTTCTCATGAATAGGGGAGGATATTTTCCTGCCTAGTCATCTCCATAATCCACTGAAAGGGCAGAAAGTCAAGGACACTGCCCCTAGCATTGGGTGGTGGCAAAGTAGGCAAGATGAGGGGGAATAGCTGTAATCCTGCTATTCCTAGGGCTTTTTTAAACCCCATTCTGGGCTAGTGTGGTTTTATTTATTTGTTCCTTTGATTTCTGCACATTGGGTCACAGTGCCCTCAACCTACCAGTTTCATTCTGTACCAATGATATTTTTGTGTGTGTGTATTTAAAATTTCTGCTTTTTAAGCTAGTATGTTCTAATTTTGTATTTTTGTGCATTTTAATCTGAGACCCTTATTCCTACCTTGCATTCTCAGGGATATACCAGTCAGCAGCAGTTTCAGTACTGCACAGAAGGAAGTGTTATATTTGATAGAAGAAAAACTGTGTAATATGTGAACCCCTTAACCTACTATATTTTACCATTTGTTGGCCCTTTTTCTCAGTCATAACAGGCTTCTTTGCTGTAATGTTCTCTTTAAATCCCTCCCCCAAAACAAAAAACGTGATGATGACTGGTTCATCTTCTAGTGTTACTGGTCTATCCATTGTCTGTCTGTCTGTCTCTCTCTGTGTGTGTATTTGAAGAGTAAAGTAAGCTTAGGTTTTTTAGAATGAGCCCTTTCTACCTCTCACATGCTGATTGGAGAGATATATACAGTAGGGGGAAGGGAAGGTGCCAGTATTTAATCATTCAAAATTCTGAACTTTTCTTGGTTTCCAGGCAGACCCTTGAGCTAGGTCTTGCTTGTGGTGTTAAGGCTGGTTCTGTCCTGCTAAAGTTTCTGAAACAGGCAAAGGATTGTCTGTATGTTGAAAATTGGCAAATACAAGGCCTGTCGCGTTGGCTCACGCCTGTGATCCTAGCACTCTGGGAGGCCGAGATAGGCGGATCGCTCAAGGTCAGGAGGTCGAAACCAGCCCGAGCAAGAGTGAGACCCCCATCTCTACTAAAAATAGAAATAAATTATCTGGACAACTAAAAATATATAGAAAAAATTAGCCGGGCATGGTGGCGCATGTCTGTAGTCCCAGCTACTTGGGAGGCAGAAGGATTGCTTGGGCCCAGGAGTTCGAGGTTGCTGAGACCTGGGCTGACCCCACTGCACTCTAGCCAGGGCAAGAGAGTGAGACTCTGTCTCAAAAAAAAAAAAAGAAAGAAAGAAAGAAAGAAAATTGGCAAATACAGTATTACCTGTTGGGTTATATATGTCTAATCCTGCCTTTTTGTTGTTGTTGTTTACCACCCCCACCCCCAATCCCGCTTTCTGATCTCCTTTAAATACTACTTTAATTTGGTTTTATTTTTTAAACATGTCTGAGTTCTGTAGAACTTCAGAACTTGCTGGTTTTCTGTTTTTGTTAATCTGTGTATATAGACATGATATCAGTGATGTCTTGGTCTTCATTTTCTTTTGGTGTATTTGTTTATAAACTTATTTTTTATTCAAAAAAGATAGCTAAATTAACTCTGACAAAGATTCTGAAGCAGGCAAAAGGATGTGAAATAAGAACCTAAAGACTCTGTAAAGTGAGGTGCTTCTGTCTGTCTTTTTTTCTGTGTTTCCTTTCTCTTCATAGCATTTTTCTATTTTGGCCCAGATCCTGTCCTGAATTGCCTTGCTGTGATAAAAAAAAAAAGGGGGGCAAAGGGAGCACATTTATTTCTAGGAGTATCTCTAACTCTTGAAATGGTGGTGTGGTGGTGGGAATTGTACAATAAACCAAAGACAGTAAAAACTCTTATCCCTCATTCTTATCGCAAACTCTTTCTGGATTAGGCCTGTTTTTTGTTGTAGTACATATTAAACACATAAAAATCACTGGATTGGGATAGACCAGAACTGTTCCTCAAAACCTAGAGTAGAAAAGGACAGTGGAGTTATTCTTTATATAGAAACTAAAAGTCTGGGGATGGCCCCTTAGCGTCTGTTGTGCTAGTCCAAGAAACTTGTCCAAGTTCCAAGTTACACAGACAGAAGAAGAATAATAGAGTCTCTTGTTTTCCTGATTCTTTTCCCTTGTTTCTTGACCTGCAAAAAAACCGATCCGTTTAGAGGGCTTTATTGACACCATCATTGGCGTATAATCATTTGATAGTTTCATTATTGGGTCTTTCCTTCCCTTCCTCCGCTTGTAGTTAAACCTATCTTCTCTTTTTTTCTCCTGTGAAAATATAATAAATTGATAAGGATTTTAAACTCTAACAACAAAAACAAAAAAACGTTATGACAACAACAAAACAAGGTAACAGTTGGAATAGTTCAAATTGTTTTGTATGTTCTAGCAGTGTTGTCTCAGCAGCTTAATTTTCCCATTCCATAAAAATAGACTTAATAATAAGTATTAATAATACTCATCTTGCAGAGTTTACCATGGTACAGGTGTAATGCCTTTGATATATTATTTTAGTAGAAGCTATAGACAATTTAAACTAGGTATGACATTGCTTCCTGATCTTTTCCAGCCATGGAAAGTAGAGAAAATGATAATGATGGTACAGTCATCCATCGCTTAATGATGGAGATACCTTCTAAGAAATGCACCATTAGGCGATTTTGTCATGCAAATATCCTAGAATGTACTTACATAAACCTAGATGGTACAGTCTACTATACACATAGGTTATATGGTATAGCCTATTGCTCCTAGGCTACAGACTTGTATAGGATGTTACTGTACAGAATACCATAGGCAAATGTAACACAATGGAAAGTATTTGTGTATCTAAACATAGAAAAGGTACAGTACAAATATAGTACAATGATCCTATGGAACTGCCATCATAATCCATTGACTGAAATGTTATTATGGGGCATATGACATTTGTAGATCACAATAGGGTAAACTAAAGATGGTTCTTTGGCTAGAAGTTACTGTTCCTGGTGCTCAGGCTGTCCTCATTCCCACCCAACCAACTGCCTGAGAAGACCAATAATATAATTTACCTGTAACCCTTTCATAACATACTGATTGGGAAATTCTGATTAGGCTATTGCATATAAATTATATCTAGAATATTTTTTAGAGGGTGAAAAAAATCTCAGTTCTACTTTATATTGATTTTGTTATTAAGCAGGCTTTCACCACATGGTGACAGATATGTCCACCCAGACTGGCTTTGAACCCCTGGGCTCAAGTGATCCTCCTGCCTCACCCTCCCGAATAGCTGGGACTATAGGCATGCACCTGAAAAGTCGAAAAGAATACTTCTGGTGGGCATGGCGGCACATGCCTATAGTCCCACCTCTTCAAGGCTGAGGTTGGACTTATAGGCGCTTGAACTCTGGAGATTGAGGTTGCAGTGAGCTGTGATAACCCCATTGCATTCTAGCCTAAGGAACAGAATGAGACCCTGTCTCAAAAAAAACAAAAGAAAATGAAAAGGCAGAATAATTTTGAATACTGTGAATATGGGTATTCATAGTTGACCCCTTTTTCCTATTTCTAGGACTATCCTATTAAGTGTAATATCACTGCTTAATGAGCCCAACACCTTCTCCCCGGCCAATGTGGATGCTTCAGTTATGTTCAGGAAATGGAGAGACAGTAAAGGAAAAGACAAAGAATATGCTGAAATCATTAGGTAAGGTGCTTTTGTCTTCTATTTGATTACTTTAAGTCTTCACACAAAACCGGAGTCTCCAGAACCAAAGGTTTAAATCAAAATTAAACATCCTGTCCACTCCAGGATAATTTCTCTCAATGCGATCTATAGTGTGGGAAGAGAAGATTTCTGTCTGCAGCTAATGAGCTTCATTATTTTTTGAGAGAGTTCCCACTAGAAGATACTATGCAGCAGACCTGATTTTCTAGGAACTCGAACTTCCGTGTTCTTAACTAGTCAAGTTTGCAAACTCTTTGAATCATTTTAGGGACCCCATTCCATACATTCCAGGTGTATAAGACAATAATTTTGTTTTCAACATTTCAATTAATGAAGCCCTATATTGGTATTTTTGACGATAGCAGCAAGTATCTTGATATGCTCATTATCAGCAACACTCATATATGGTATAACAGAGAACCCTAGAATAAGAAGCTGGAGACCTGAAATCTACTGCTGGCTCTGCTGCTACTTGTGTGCCCAATTGTCAGTTATCTTTTTGAGTCATTAGTTTCTCCATCTCCATAAAAAGGGGAAAGTAAGTTCAACCTTTCATTTCTTGACCATACCTTAAATAGGACATTAGGTTTTCATAATAGTACCCAAGAATTTTGCAATAAATTCAACTCCCTTTAATATTACATTTTTATCCCTTAAAATAGATCCACCAAGTTCGGTCCCAGCTCATTCTATGCATAGGAGTTTAGTAAGAACTGTAATTTAGGCCGGGCGCAGTGGCTCAAGCCTGTAATCCTAGTTCTCTGGGAGGCCGAGGTGGGCAGATCGTTTGCGCTCAGGAGTTCGAGACCAGCCTGAGCAAGAGCGAGACCTCATCTCTACTATAAACAGAAAGAAATTAATTGGCCAACTTAAAATATATATAGAAAAAATTAGCCGGGCATGGTGGCACATGCCTGTAGTCCCAGCTACTTGGGAGGCTGAGGCAGCAGGATTGCTTGAGCCCAGGAGTTTGAGGTTGCTGTGAGCGAGGCTGACGCCACGGCACTCACTCTAGCCTGGGCAATAAAGTGAAACTGTCTCAAAAAAAAAAAAACAAAAAAACTGTAATTTATACAAATAAGAGTCTCTATAAATCTAGTTGGGGTGCCATGTGATGTGAAAAAATTGAAATAATGCTGGGAAAGCATGTCATTTGAACTCTGGGTAATACAAAACAGGCAGTTCCCAAAGTCTTCTGTCTGTTGGGATTGATCGCCTTTAGACTTCCCCTAATCTATAGCTATTTAATGAGATTCCAAGGATAGAGTCTGGGCATCTGTATTTTTTTTTTTTACCAGCCACCCAGGTGACTGATATGTACCAAAGATTGAAGATAATTAGTATAAATAGTAAGAACCTGTAGAAATTTAGAGGAGCAGGAGTGGACTGAGAATTGAAGGATGGGAATGCTTCACAAAACAGTCAGGACTGGAGCCTGATATTCAAGGACAGGTAGGATTTAGTAAGTGAATAATGTATGAATGTTCCAAAGGTACTTCTATGCTTTATATTTCTTAGTTTAAGACTCTCTTTATCTGATTTTAATTTTTTCAACATTTATTATGTATCAGCTCTGTGTCAATGAAGTCATGATAATAGAGTAGGATTCTTAATGTAAAAGGTAATGGGGTATCTGGCCAGGCGTGGTGGCTCACGCCTGTAATCCTAGTACTCTGAGAGGCCGAGGTGGGCGGATCGCTCAAGGTAAGGAGTTCGAAACCAGCCTGAGCAAGAGTGAGACCCTGTCTCTACTAAAAATAGAAATCAATTGGCCAACTAAAAATAGATACGTAGAAAAAATTGTGCATGCCTGTAGTCCCAGCTACTCTGGAGGCTGAGGCAGGAGTATTGCTTGAGCCCAGGGGTTTGAGGTTGCTGTGAGTTAGGCTGATATCATGGCACTCTAGCCCAGGCAACAGAGTGAAGAAAAAGGTAATGGGGTATCACTTAAGGATTTTAGGGAGGGAAGGGATGATCCTATTTGAGTTCTGAAAAAAACACAGTTGACCCAGGGGACCAACATGGACTAAAGTGAGGCAGTGATAATGGGGATGACTAGATAGATATAAAAATATTTAGGCCGTAAAAGCGGTTGGACTTTGGAATGAGATTTATGATTTTAGGAACTGATACTCTTTTAGTGAGAGCAATATGAAGGGAGAAACTTGCCATAGAGGTAGAAAATGACAGATGCAGTCTTGGTGAGTTAGCATTCCTATGGAATATCAGGATGGGGGAATATCCAAAAGGCATTTAGTTAAATAATTTTAGAGCCCAGAAGAAATGTATGAGGTGGAGGCTAATGGTTTGAGAGCTGTCAGCATAAAGGGAGTGGTGGTTAAAACCATGGAAACAGATAAGATGTGCCAGGGAGAGTGCTGAGAATGTGAAGACATTCAAGCCTAGAAGCCTCAGGATCATCAGTATGTAAGGAATGGCAACATAAGTAAACCTTCAAGAGCAACTAAAGAAGTCTAACTGAAGAGGTATACAGAAGGAAGATCTAGATAGTGGAGTTCTGATGTATTTTAAGTTCAGTTTCTCTAATCTTGATGACTCAAATTCTTCTAATTATCAAAGGAAACTATTTTTACTCTTCCACTTATTCATGCTTTCAATATTTTTTCCACCCCTGTTATGTGCCAGGCTATGTCCTAGGCACTGGGGAAATAAAGTGACTAAGACAAGGCCTCTATTCTAATTAAGCACACATTCTTAGGGCAAGACAGAATAATAAACAAATGAGAAATGAGAAAGATCATAGAAAGAAAAAAAAATTCTAGAAAATGGTAAGTAGAATAATGTGAAAGACTGACCAGATGGCTACTTTAAATTGGGTTCAGGCCTCCTCTGAGGTAATAGTTAAGCTGACATCTGCGTGACGAGCCGGGCATATGTATATCAGGGAAAGAGCAATTGGTTCAGACGGAAAAATCAACTAGGTGTGTTGAAGGTACTAAAGACGACCAGGGATGGCCTGAAGATGAGGAAATTGGAGAAAGGCTGTGAGAATACGTAAGAGTGGATCTTACAAGACTTTGGAATCTGACATAAGGGTATTTGGATTTTACTATAAATGAAAATTAGGGGGACTTGTTGGGATGCGTAATGTTTGGTGGTGAGACGACTAGGCAAGGTGATTTCTGCCTGACCAGCATTTGAGATCCACTGCTTTAAACTTCCTTTATGTAATGGTGTATTCCCCCTAGCCGCAAAAGATCATAATTAAAAGTTCCCTTCACAGTGGTACCCAATGGGCTGAAACAATTTGGTGCAGTACAGGGTATATCCATTGATGCTTTCAGGCAGGTACTGAAGCTTGGAAAGCAGTCATAAGTAATCTTGATTATTTAAGGACAGTTATAAATCCATCTTCAAAACTTAGAATTACTGTAAACTATTTTTGTGTCATTCACCCTTCAGGAAACAGGTTTCAGCCACTAAGGCCGAAGCAGAAAAGGATGGAGTAAAGGTCCCCACCACCCTGGCGGAATACTGCATCAAAACTAAAGTGCCTTCCAATGACAACAGCTCAGATTTGCTTTATGACGACTTATATGATGACGACATTGATGATGAAGATGAGGAGGAGGAAGATGCCGACTGTTATGATGATGATGATTCTGGGAATGAGGAGTCGTGACATGCTCTTTCAATGCCCCTGTACTGCCCTGCCATCTCAGGCCAAAGGGAGGGGAGCAAGAGGGGACCTAGCAATGGCCCCTCAGCAAAAACCTATTCACAGGGGGTGGGGAAAACAAACACAGCTCCTGCTGACTCCCCTTATGGATCTCAGTTTGCTCCTTTTTATGGACCTTAAATGGAGAGAGAGTAACCCTACACAGAATGTCTGAATTCTTGCATTCTTTACCCTTCCATCACTGTATTGATTCTTTTTTTTTTTTTTTTAAACAACAACATCATCAACCCAAACTCCCGCCTCACTTCGTCTCGACAGAATGTTCACAGCAAAACACGTTTGGTCTGTTTTTAGATTCTTGAGGAATTAAATAGTCTTTCAAGACGTTTAATGTGTTTAAAGCTGGGAACCTCTTGGGAGTTGACAAATGCTGCATATGCTGGGTAGCAAAAGAAAATGGAAAAAAAAACCCTACAAAACAAAGTTCAAAAAAAAATTTGCCAAGGTTTAGCTGCTCATTTACGTTAGTGTGTGCACATTCGTTCAGCCCCATGGTGGCGAATTTTGTTTCTTTCCCTTCCTAAGGCTGGGATACAGTGAGCGTCAGGGACTTTGTGCTAAGCCTGATGAGATGTGCTCCTTCAGCCTCCATGAAATCATCCTAACGTGGAGCCCTCGGCTACTTTGAGGAAAGAAATCAGATTTTGCTTTTTGAAATCGATTGGGATCTGAAGCCTGAAATAAATATTCATACTTTACATAGAACTGAGCACTTGGTTGCCATTTATTTTAAAATTTAAAGGCAGGGTTGTTATTTTTCCCCCCAGGGAGTGGGGCGTGTGGGGAAGAAGTGGGGATTAGTGTATGTGTGGACTCTTAGGGATGGAAATAAAGAGTTAAAAATCACGATGCCAATTTTGGTTGATGCTGCTGGGGGGAAAAATTCAAAACTGGTGACCACTGTTGGGAGAGGAAACATGTTTTATATACTTGACATGGCCTTCCCCTCAAAGATAGATACACTCTCACCACGAGGTTTTTTCAAAAAGTAGTCACTTTTAATCAGTATTAATCCTAGGTGCATATATTAAGATTTCGGTTTTCATCGAGCTGCTTATACTGATAAACATGGATGTGTGAGAGACATGAGTGACCGGTTCTCACGTTCTTTGGAGGTGATCTGGACTTTTCTTCTCCTTTCAATGTAGTTTGGTTGTGGAGCGCAAGCAGAAATGGTGTGTTGAGCTCCTCATGGGTGTGTCTCTTCTGGCAGGGCCAAGGGAGTTGACTGCAGGCAGTTCCCAGTCTCCAGGCAGGCAAGGCTCAGAGATCTTCTTGCCATACAGTCACTGCAGCTTTGATTTCCCAGGTCTCAATCATGTGTTGCTTCAATCAAATACTGAGATCCAGCAGTCTTCAGCATCCAGGAACTTCAAACTTGAAGGTGATTTTTGGTTGTTATGGGAGTGTGTCAGTTCATAGGAGGGCATTGTTCTTTGGGGAAAAACCGCTATAATGTAAAACCAGATTTCAGAAAGAAAATACAGCAAGGACTGACTACAGTCCTACTTAAGATCCCTGTGGACTAGTGTCAGCTCCTTTTTCTTCAGATCATAGCTCAGAAAGAACCAAAGGGCATATTAGGGACAGGGGTAGGATGGATCCTAGATGGTCAGAGTAAATGATGCTTACTTCCTTAGCTCCTCCTTCCTTTCTGATCTCAGGGTTTTCATTCGCTCTTTAAACTTACCCAAACATATGCTGACTACTTCCCAGCAGCCCTCTCTGGCCTCTTAAAAAGTTTGGTATTAAATGGGAATATTTAACGCGCTAAGGTTCTTAAGGGACAGGGACACTATTGAGCCTGGTCTCAGAATCTCTACATAATCTGTGGGGTCAGGGCTGCTACTTGCACCCTGAATCTTTTAATTCCTGTCATAGGACAGAGCAGTTCTGTAATGTGCTCTTAAGTTGTCTGACTACAAACTTTCATAGACCCACACTTCTCAAGTAATGCTTCCAGATAACCTGCAAATCTTCTGGAGCCAAAGCCTCTCATAGTACTGATTTACCTCCCTACCCCCACCCCCTACACACGCACGCATGCAAGTTTACAGCCAATAGCTTGGTCGTATTCTCTTGGAGCCCTAAAAATTAAACCTTTCATTCCCCTTACTAATGCATCTCACGCCCAGGGCAGGCCAGGCACCATGGCATTGTGGGAGGTGCTGTGCTGCTCAGCTCTGTCACATTAGGCCCTGTTGGCCTCTATTGCACGTTGACTCAGGGAGCCAGAGCACCAAGTGGAGGTTGTACCTCTCAGCCCTTTGCGGTGTTACTATTGAGGGCTGGGTTTGCCTCTGATGAGTACAATCAATTCCAGAAGACTGGGGTGTGTTGACTTGGTAGCAGGTAGACATTCTGATAGTTTAGACTTATAAAACCCAGATGCTGGTTCCAGAGCTCTGTCCCTGAGAACACATCCTGTGGAAAAATACTTGAGTATGTAATTTTTATTTTTGGGAATGAGGTCTCAGGCTTAAGGCAGACCCTTATGAGCACAATTGTGCTGATTAAATTTGGTGTGATGTGAACTCAAAATCCTGCATTTTTAGATTCCTTTTAATTCTAATTGAGGCCTCACTAGATGCGCTTCAGTTCTGTGTATCTTGAGGCTGGGTGGAGTATCATGATTCCGTTATTGCTTCTCTGAAAGTCTTCCCTCTGTCCTTTTTCTTATCATTCCGGAGTTCTTTTCTATTAGCCAAACTTTTCTGTAGTCCATTCTTTCAACCTGTCCTGGCAATCTGCTTCTTTACTTGCTGGTTTCCTTATGTTTGGGGCATATTTAGTAAGAGATTGGATGGGGAAAGTGTGTAGTTCTCCACTGAAAATTAACTCTCCTCTCCTCCCACCCTGATAAACAAGGTTTACATTTACAACTAAAAAGATTCAGAGATGCAATTTTCAACTATTCTGAAACCAGCAGGACACACCTGACTTTAATAGTTTTCTTAGCGGAAATTGTAGATGTTTTTCTTCAGTTTAACTTATAAGATTATCTGATGCATTTTGTGTTGACTTCCCTTTTAGTGGTTTATTTTTGTCTTTTTCTGCCCATCTGTCTACTAATAAAATGTGAAATAAAATATACCTGTATTGCTATTTCCCCATGGGATGACCCTCTTCATTTTATTTCCTTGTGTTAAAGAAAACTAAAAGGTGTTCTCGATATCTTCACTGTTACCTCACAGATTGATGATGCCCAGGACTCAGCACAAACTGGCTGATCTGCCTTTTATAACTTTATGTCCAACCCACCTCCCTGGAGAATCACCCCCAACTTACATGTTTTTAAGGAAGGTTCCTTCAAAGGAAGCTTTAACAAGTGGGCATGTTTTAAAACTTCTGAAATCAGGCACAATCAGCTGAATGGATAGGTCCTTTTTGCTGCCCTCCTTAGGCAAACATTTTATTTTCATTAGGAATCAAAGATCCCAAGCTGTGCATTAGCAGGAGCATGCACTTCATCTGATGAAATGGCCACAGCTCTGGACTGTAGATGCCAAAAGCAGAAAAGGAAAAGACTGACCCCCAGGTTGGTTCTGACATGTTGACTTGACCAGTATTTGACTTGAAGCTGCACTCCTTTCCTTATTTAGCCTCATCAGAAGTGGCAGTATGGGAAATGAGAGGCTGTAGCACCTTGGGCAACACTGCCCTGAGCTGTCTGCTAGGTAGGAGCAGAGTTGCAGACAACCAAGAGGAGGATCTGCCTAATGACTGTGGTTCTTGCCGCCTGCCCCCCTGGACTACCTGGTAACACCCTCACTCACTAGTCATCTGTTCTACCTTAGCCCTTGCCTGACAATCAAGGTTGTTTGGTTTATGAACAGCAAAGGATAGACAGACAGGTATGCCTGCTCATATGTATTCTCTCTCAGGCCTAGAACTCTGGCTCTCAGTTCCTGGCTTTGCTTCAGATTTTAAAAGTCAGTTGGGACTTGGAAAAGAAACTACCTTGCCCTGGTACACCTGTTGCCCGGGCTCTGTGAGAAGGGTTAGCTGTCTTTTCACTTACCATTTCAGCCTAGACAAGGGTCCAGCAAAGAGAAACCACCAATCCAAGCCTTTACAGCCTGAGCCATGTAAGGTCTAGTTCAGCCCTGCTCTGAGCTGTCCCTCAAACATACCACACAAGAGACTGTACATGCTCTCACAACTTTATTAGGTGGAGTTTGGGCAAGAGAAAACCCTGAAACTGTTGCCCACCTGGTGCAGGACAACTGGAATACAGGAGCCTTTGCTTGGAGATTTTTTTTAAAGGGAGGGAGCTAATTGGCTGATCATCTCTGAGCCCCAGTTCAAATTTTTCAAGGTCAGCCAGAGGAAGGAAAGTCTCTGGGGACAGAAGCAGAAGCCCCTGCTCTGTATGAAAACAAACAGGTACCCAGATTTATTCGGGGTGGAGGGATATCTCTGCTATTCCCAGGTCAAGAATTGACAAAAGACGACCATGAAAAATGACCAAAGGGCCAGTTTCTTTAAAACAAGAGGTATAAAATAATTACACAGGACAGAAAAATAATGGTTAACAAAGGAGGGAGATAAGTCGTGATTCTTCATTGGTACCTGACCCCAATACCCAAACTGTCTTGAACCAGCCCTTCCAGAAACTGTCCCTAGCAGCCCTATGTGAAGGTCTCAAGGCAGAAAAGGATGGGGGGGGGGGGGCTTATTTTGCTACAAAGATGAAAGGGGGCTTGAATGGGGAGAGCAGACCTGGCTAAAATGCAGCTGCACCCCCACTCCCCCAAGCTTGTCACATTTACAAATACATATATAAATACATTACATACAATGGGCAGTCTGGGAGGCAGGCTCCCCACAGAGGCTTGGCTGACGATGGTACATGTCTCAGGGAACAGTGGGAAAGGGCACTGGGCTCTCAGAAATGTGCTCCATGTTCTCTCCTGCCAAGGGTAAGTCCTGTCCCACTCTCTTAGTTTGTCCAGTATGGAGAGTTGCCGTAGGTGGGTTTGGAAGCCTGAGACTTGGGCTGCAGGGAGCTAGGCTGGCTTCGCTGACCTGAGCCGCTCTGAGGAGGAGAGAAGGTTGTCAGGGCTGGAGAGCAGAGCCCCCCGCCCAGGGGCAGGGTGGCTGCGCCCATCGCTGCACTCACCTGGGCATCCTGCGGAAGGTGATGGTGCAGCAGCTGTGAGTGGTGCTGCTGGTGGGCTGGCAATATATGCAGGAACGGTGGGGGTGCATAGCCAGGGGCTGCTCCAGGGGCCAATGGCCCAGCGGAGCCCAAGGCTGAGGGTAGGCTGAATGGTGGAGGAGTCCCTGCATGAAATCCCTGCTTGTCAAAATTCTAAAGGCAAAGAAGACAATGGTGAGGGTCAGTTTTTGCTGTACCTCCTGACAACCTACACAGCCTCCTCTGTCCTCACCCTCACCTGATTCTTGTTGTAGACAGAACCAGTCATATCGGGTAAGCCAGTGGTACTTGAAGATACTGATACTCCTAGGAGGAAAAGCAGTTGGTAGTATCTCTAGGGCCCCCCAATTCCAGGGGCACTCAGGGGTAAGCCCTGCCTGAAAGGGGGTCCGGTAGAAGGAGACTACTACTCTAGGCCGCAATCCTGGATAGGAGAGATGAACACTACCTTTGCTGGGCCCAGAACCTGCAGACTTGGTTGGTGTCTGTGATGATCCACCATAGCCACCTTTGGTGTAGTCTCCCACTGCTGTCCCCTGGGTCACGTCATCATAACCTAGCACAGCATGGTACAAGAGGCATGTGTGAGCCAGAAAAGCCTGTCTTACCCTGTGTCTCAGTGTGGGGAGCACCCTTCACCTGTGCCATAGCTGTGCTGGCCATAACCCCCGGCCTGCTGGAAAGGAGTGGTAGGGGTGCTGAGGTTCACACCATGCTGCTTGGCTGAGGCTGGAGGGACCTGGCGGGGCAAGCAGACGAGGCATCAGTGTAGGAACAAGGAAACATGGAACAGATCAGGTACCGCCTGCCATAGCCTCAGGCAGGAGGTTAAGGGGACCTATCCTTCATTATTAGTGCAACACATGCAGGACCCAAATATAGAAAGGGGCACTGAAGGTCAGATGAGACCGAGTAGGGCCATGGTTGTCCCTCCCTGCTTCTGCTCCCAGGAGCTGGAAGGTAGGTCCCAGGTTTCAACCTCCCAGTGACCCACGGCCGGCAAGAAGAATCAGACCTCCCACAAATACTCACAAACACAGGAGGCCCGTATTGGAAGCCGCCAGGCATGCCTGTGTAGTAGGGAAGGCCAGCGTAGCTGTAGCCAGGTGGCAGCGCAGGATTCAGAAAGGGCTGCTGGGCTGTGTGGTGGGTCTGGGATTGGCTCTGCTGTGGCTGAGCAAGTGTAGTAGGGGGTGCAGGTGATGCAGAGTCACCACGGCCAAATTTTGTAACATCACCTAGAAGGAAAAGCGTGGTGTTGGGTCACCACCCCTTATCCCACCAGGAAAAAGTCGAGCTTGGCTCTTCCTGCAAATGAGAATAGGTCTGGCTTTCCAGCTCAGTATGGGCAATTGAGAGGCCTCTCAGTTTTTTTTTTTTTTTGAGACAGAGTCTCACTTTATTGCCCAGGCTAGAGTGAGTGCCGTGGCGTCAGCCTGGCTCACAGCAACCTCAAACTCCTAGGCTCAAGCAATCCTGCTGCCTCAGCCTCCCAAGTAGCTGGGACTACAGGCATGCGCGACCATGCCCGGCTAATTTTTTCTATATATATTAGTTGGCCAATTAATTTCTTTCTATTTATAGTAGAGATGGGGTCTTGCTCTTGCTCAGGCTGGTCTTGAACTCCTGAGCTCAAAGGATCCGCCCACCTCGGCCTCCCAGAGAGCCAGGATTACAGGCGTGAGCCACCGCGCCTGGCCCCTCTCAGCTCTTATGCTTCTGTTTTCTAGAAGCTGGGATTAGCTACAGGCCAGCCACCCACTGAATTCACTCACCTGAATATGGATTATTAGCTAGGCTTCCATCTCGGCTGGCAAGGGGCGTGGGTGCAGCGAAGGGAATTCCATAGTAATCCTAGGAGGGACCAGTGAGGCTCAATCAGCAAGTGGCCTCACCCCACTCCCAAAAAAATAGACCCAGCATGTAAAACTCTGTCAAACTCTCTGTCAGGGGTCCTCAAACTTTTAAAACGGGGCCAGTTCACCGTCCCTCAGACCACTGGAGGGCCAGGCTATAATTAAAAAAAAACTATGAACAAATTCCTATGCCCACTGCACGTATCTTATTTTGAAGTAAAAAAACAAACTGGCAAAACACCTGCATGTGGCCCACGGGCTGTAGTTTGAGGACACCTGCTCTAAGTGATGCCATACTTCGAGACGGGTCACACACCTAAAAGGCAGGACTCATGGAGAACTCCAAGTACATGGTGCCCTAATGGAGGTTGCAACAAGGCAGCCTGCTTAGCTGGCTAGCACACAGACTGACCAACCCTGCAGCCTTCATCAGGCAGTGCCATTGGAAGCCCAACCTCATATATCTATTTTTTTTTTTTTTTTTGAGACAGAGTCTCACTTTATTGCCCAGGCTAGAGTGAGTGCCGTGGCGTCAGCCTAGCTCACAGCAGCCTCAAACTCCTGGGCTCAAGCAATCCTGCTGCCTCAGCCTCCTGAGTAGCTGGGACTACAGGCATGCGCCACCATGCCCGGCTAATTTTTTTTTCTATATATATTAGTTGGCCAATTAATTTCTTTCTATTTATAGTAGAGATGGGGTCTCGCTCTTGCTCAGGCTGGTCTCGAACTCCTGAGCTCAAAGGATCCGCCCACCTCGGCCTCCCAGAGAGCTAGGATTACAGGCGTGAGCCACCGCGCCCGGCCACATATCCATTTTATATCCCAGATGGATGCTTGTGAATGACACAGACTGAATCAACTTTGATAGCTTTCCCTGTGTGAGACTAACCAGCAGCTAGGAAAGTTGACCAAACAGAACAAACCTGAAAAAGGACATAGCAGGAGGAGGTGCCTAAAAAGTAGGTTGAAAAGGGGACAGGAAGCAGTGCCAGGTAGGTACAGGTACACGTAGGACCCAGATGAGGCCTCAAACTGGCTCATTACTCCCTACCTCTGCCCTAGCAATACTGACACTGCACACCACCCAGGGTAAGTCTGACAGACCCAACAGTGTGGAGAAAATGAGCCAAACACGGCAGAGGTCTGTGGAGAAGGGGAGGCTTGCCCTGACCCTTACTTACACCTCCAGGGCCTCAAACATATCTGGCTTCTGAGCAAAGGAAAAGCCCTCAGGCTGCCTAAAACCCCTGGCCAACAATGCTGGGTCACAGCCAGACAAGGCCATCCTGGCTAGGAATGGCACTCACACCCTCCTCTGGACATACAGCTAACCTCCAGGAAACCCACAGCACCCACAGCATCCCCAGGAGGACATAGGGCTGGGAAAGCACAGAGCAGGTAGGATCACAACTGGGAACAGGCACAGAGAAAGCCCAGGTGGGGGAGCTCTTTCATCCAAAGGAGAAAATCTGAAGGTGGGAACTAGGCACTAAAGTAAAAGAGGCTGAGGGGCATGGTTTCAGTGCCTGCAGTCCCAATGGAACCTATGGCCACCTCAGCCCAAAAGACACTTTATGGTATTTCCAAGGCTGAGTAAACAACCTCCATGTCACTCTGCTGCCTGGGCTGAAATGCAATGGCACGATCACAGCTCACCGCAACCTCAAAACTGGGGACTCGTGATCCTCCTGCCTCAGCCTTCTGAATAGCTGGGACTACAGGTGAGCATCACCACACCCCATTAACTTTTTCTGTTTTAAGTAGAGACAGGGTCCTGCTCTTGCTCAGGCTGATCTTGAACTCCTGGCCTCAAGTGATCCTCCCATTTCAGCCACCCAAAGTGCTGGGATTACAGGCGTAAGCCACCGCGCCCAGCCTAGTTTTCTTTTTAAAAAAGAGAGAGATGAGGGAAAATAAGGACAAACATTTAGTAGGGAACATGGTGTACTGGGGCTGCAGGTACCAAAGGCCATCATGTTCCCCAAGGATGAGCATAGGACCCTGACATGCCAAAGCTATGGTTGTACCAGCCACAACCACCAAATGGTAACAGCTTGCTTTGGCGGTGGTGCTGAGGAGGTTCCTTAGGCCAAAGATTCTAAGAGCCAGAGCCAGATAGGGCAGCAGTCAAGAGTAAGGGAGGAACTTGCTGTTCCACCTTCTGCTATGTGAGGACACAACAGGAAGACCCTCACCAGGCCAAAGGCCCAGCCTCACTCAGGCTCAACAGGCTCCAGAACCGTGGGGAATAAATTTCTGTAAAAAAAAAAAAAAAAAAAGACCAAGGGAAAAGGGACATAAAGAGTCTGAACCCTACTGCTCCCACCATGCCACACCCCACACTCACCACTGGCAGCCGTGACTGCAGCATCTGGAGCTCATCATAGCCATAGATCTGTGTGAGGACCGGAAAGGGCATTTTAGGGACCACACACCACCCCCTGCAAGGATTGGGCCTTCATAGGGGCTCAGACAAGGTTGGAAGGCTAGGACACACCCAGGAATGGGACCTGTATCAGGCGCTGTGGGAACAGATCCTGCCCTGATAGAGTCTAGATGGAGGAAGACATATCAGGGATCAGGGGGGCAGAGACAAGGGGCTCTGGGGGTAAGAGCAGCCTGAGGCGGGCACCTTGGCCCAACCTAAAGCTCCCTTCACCAGGTCCAGCCAGGTACCAGCCCGAGGCCAGGGAAGCTGGAGCTAGCCAGGAGCCCAACTGTGTGCTCACCGGGTAGGCAGGCAGCAGTCCTCCAGGGCCCACGAGGTACTGGTTGTGCAGCAGGGGAGGTACTCCCTGCAGCAAGTTTGGGGGTGTTTTGCCTGCAGAGTGAAAAATCAAATAGAATGGAGTGGTCACCACAAACAGTGAGATTCCTTTGCTGCTTTGGGAGGAGGAGGCAGGGTCACTGAGCTATCCCAGATGAAGCCACAGCCAGGATGGGAGGGGGCAGTGACTGAGAGATGCAGAGGGCCAGGCTATGAAGGAGCTTGGGGGGGAAACAGAGGGCATGTGCCACCTTATTTAGGTTGTTTCAATATCTGAGAGTTCTGTGCCCAGACAGAAGCACCCTCCGTCCCCCGAATCCTAAAAGTCACATAGCACTTAGCAAACACAATCAAAAGAAACAATCTGCCTCCTCAGAACAGAAGGAAGCCACACAGTGCCAGGAGAGGGAAAGGCTGTGTCAATGGTCAGTTGTTCCACCAAAATACAGTCTGCTTGGCCAACACAAACAGCCTAGGTCTGGTTGACAATCAGCCACACCAAGTGTCGAGGAGGAGGCCATTATAGGACACCCAACCCCTCCAATCACAATGTCAGTTCCACTACAGGGCTGAAAAGAGACAGAAAAAACTGGGGAGCTAAAAGCACAAAGATGGCAGGAATCCTGCCCAAGGGGAGTGCCGCCTCCACAAGACTCAGATTCCACTCATCCCATACCAGGGCTGGAAGGATCAGGCCTCAAGAGGGAAATGGAACACAACAAAATCTAGCAATGGCAGGGCCAAGTGAGAATATAATCTGATGCTTGTGGCTACTATCCATGCCCTGGCAGCCACCTCTGGGCCCCTATCCTGGGAAGCCAAGGGTGCCCATTTGAGAGGGACAGGGTTTGGCAGGAAAGACCTCCGGAGCACATACCTGAAGTCACCAAGGGTGCAGCTCTGGTACTGCTACTAGGCGCACTCGCAGTGGTCCCACCCAGGCAAAGGCTATTCACTGTGTTTATGTTCGGGGGCAGGCTTGCACCCGAAGATGTGGAACTTGAGGCGGAGGCTGCTGTCGTTGAGAAGGTGGCTGAGGACTGCAGTGAAGGGGTGCTCTCCACACTGGCGTGCTGGCAAAACAAAAACCAGGACACATGGATCTAGAGGCAAAGGAAGAGGGTGCTGGGAGAGCCTGGGCTGGCACCTACGCCTACAGTCTCAAGGTTCAATGGGCAGGCGACAATGCAAACACCAAAGGACTCTAAGAGGAGGGGAGGGGCTCAGGGATCACTGTGGCCCCTCACACAGCAGCTAGATTCAGCCATCAGGATATAACGCAAGATAATTAAAATTAAGCTCCATGACCAAAACCCTCTGGAAAAAAATCCTTCAAGTTACTCATGCTTTGATATCTGAAACCCCAACATAACTTCAGATCATACATGAACACAGACCATTTGAATATGGGGTGAGTATCCACCTCCCAGAAAAGCAAACAGTACCAGAAGAGTTGACCAAAAGGCCCGAGGCAGGAGTCTGAGTGTTTTAAGAATTTCCTTCTATTGGGCTTAGCTGCTCTGGTCTGGAAGACACAGGAGTCAGAGAGGCCTTTGCTCCAAAACCTGGTGACACCTTGTAATTCACCAGTGCCTTGTATGGCCTGCCACTGTGCCAACTCAACAAGATCCACATAGGGAGGAAGAGCGAGACCCTAAGTTCCAGGAATCCTGTCCAGCTGTTCAACCCAAGTAACGTGGTTCCATGAAAAGCTTCATGTGCTGAGGAGGGTAGGTGGGAGAGATACGCCTGGTTGGGCAAAACAAATGCCAAAAAGGTAGGAAAAAGCTAAGAGTGAGACCAGTCTCCAAACCAGAAATAATGTACAGAAACACAGAAACTCCTGGAGGAGAAGTGGAAGAGTAAGAAGTCCCCAGAAGAAAGGTGAGCACCACATGTTTTGCCTCCTCCACAGACACAAACTCTCATCAAGGCTGATGTCCGCAGCCATCCCTGTACATCTGAGGACTGGCTTTAAGATCTAACATCCAAAATAAATTCACCAAAGTGAAGACAGCTGAAAACATGATTTCCTAGGACTACCAGGGACTCCCGCTCTTTTAGCACAGACGGGATGGAACCAGACTGGAGAAGCAGCCCCACCAGGAGGCAGGGCACATGGTGTGCTGCCAGCCCAGCAACTAAGCCACGGTCCTCTGTAAGGAGCCAGCTTCCTACCTGAGACCACCCACCACAGAACCTGGAACAGCTCTGACCAACACTTCCAAGTATAGTATGACTGGTCATGCAACCTTTCAACCTTTAACCACAGAAAAAAAAAAAAAAAATGAACATTCTCCAACCATATAAGAGATGCTTGTTAGACAACTAGTCCCTGACTTATTGAAAGGAACAAGAGTCACCCAGCAAGCCTTTCTTCTTCAGCTGCCCCTGCCAGGGCTCCTGCCTCTGCCCCGGCCTCCCAGAAGTGTGAGGGCACCAAACTACTGGCTCAGGAGGCCAACAGCACATTGAAAAAGTGCATCCAGTGGGGCCTGTGCAGTCAAGATCCCCAGAATGGGCCCAGAGACAAAAGGACAGAAAAAAAACAAAACACTGAGATTTCCTTTATACTCTTAGAGTGGGAAAGATCTAACTCCTGAGAGACTATGAAAGAAAACACATTTATCTGAATGACTATAAATATATATATTTATTTATAAAATGAGAAATCCAGGAAAAATATTGGCACCTTCCATCACAAAGAGCTACTAGTCTCCATAATATAGTGGGTGCCTAGAAACGGAGATCAAGGACCTAAGAGGAAAAGGAAGCAAGAACATAAATGGCTCAAAGAAAAGGAAATTCAAATAAAGTACAAATACTCCATAACATTTTGAGAAATAGGACATTTTGTTCATTGTCAGTGGGAGGTAAACAGGTTAAAATCACTATGCAGGGCAATTTGGCAACTTGTGTACAATGACAAATGCCTACCAGTTCCACCTCCAGGATTTACCCTATAGACATAGCTATACACATAAACATGTGTACAAGGTTCTCAAATGCAACACTCTCTGTAGTGTCAAGACTAAAAATAGCCCTCACCCGGGCGCGGTGGCTCAAGCCTGTAATCCTAGCTCTCTGGGAGGCCGAGGTGGGCGGATCGTTTGAGCTCAGGAGTTCGAGACCAGCCTGAGCAAGAACGAGACCTCATCTCTACTATAAATAGAAAGAAATTAATTGGCCAACTAAAATATATATAGAAAAAATTAGCCGGGCATGGTGCCACATGCCTGAAGTCCCAGCTACTTGGGAGGCTGAGGCAGCAGGATTGCTTGAGCCCAGGAGTTTGAGGTTGCTGTGAGCTAGGCTGACGCCACGGCACTCACTCTAGCCTGGGCAATAAAGTGAAACTCTGTCTCAAAAAAATAAAATAAAATAAAATAAAATAAAATAAAATAAAATAAAATAAAATAAAATAAAAATAGCCCTCCATGCAGGACCACTTAAATAAAGTAATACAATAGAATATGAAAAAAGAACAAAAACTCCATGTTTCAGCATGGAAACCATCTCTAGGATACACTGTTCAGTGGGGAAAACAGCTGAAGGCTGCTCTCTATAGAATACTTTTAGGTGACAGGATAAAGAATGAATGGGCAAGAGACAAGGGGAAGAACAGGCGGTGGAGGGGTAGGAACAAGCAGACCAGATACAGAGAACCTTTTCAGTAGGTTTCTCTTTATATCTTTTAATACTAAGTGTTATGAATATTAGTTGATCCTTGAACAACACAGATTTGAACTGCACAGATCCACTTAAATGTGAGTTTTTTCCTGAATCTAACACAGCATGAAAATACAGCGTTCACCGGATGTGAAAACCTGCGGGTACAGATGGCTGACTTTGTGAAAATGGGTTCCGCATACTCTGGGACCTGAATCTGCACGGATTTTGGTATACTCGGGGGTCCAGGAACCAATCTCCTGAATATACTAAGGGACCATCATATTAGCAATATGAAAATTCTGTCACACTGACAAAGTTTGGAACTAACTGGACGAAACAATTCTGGCATGAAAGCTTAGATTCTATTATATAGAGTTTTTTCCTGAGACAGGGAGCACAGCCACCCGTGTGTACAAGAGCTCCCCAGCACAGCCAGCTCTACGGTGCTCATCATGACCAGCCATAAAGCACAGAGGCAGGTAGAGGTGTCCACACTATGCTCTCCTTTAAAGGTGGTGGTTTAAGTGTTTTATGACAAAAAACTATGTACGAAATTTCACTTGAAACACTAGAATTTGAAAGCTAAAGCATCAACCAGATCCAATTGGAAGGACACATCTTCCCCTTTTCCACCGCCTCATGTCAGGCGAGCTGATCCCTTCTTCAGAGGAAACAAATTTCACCAACTTCCTGCCTCCCCCAGCCCAGGTGACTGCCTGTGCCCAGATCCCTCCTCCCTGCTTGGGGACCCGCCTATTCCAACCTTGCCTAAGCCTCCTGCAGCCCAAGAGCAAGACAGTTTGTTTTCAGGCACCTTTCTAGTCACCTAACCTTATGCTCTAGTCTCCGTTAGCTTTTCCTGAAGCACTGTCCAGTAACCCACCCCTCTCCATTTTACTACCATTCAGTCCTCAACCCACCATGATCTGGCCTAACCCCTGCCACATAAGGCCATACTCCCCATTTCACAACCTACTGTGCCACTTCAATAACCATAATCTAGGGTTATTCTTAGGCACATGAGGACACTTCCCAGCTGCCACTCCCATAGCCCTCTCCCAGCCTGGCTTCCTCCACAGTATGCTTCTGCTTTACTCTTGCCTCTGTACCCTCCACACTTCCTCCTTCTATGTCCACCTTCCCAAAGTCTCTGCCTCAGAGCCAGGGAAGATGGCACAAGGAAAAACCAAACAGGACACCTAATGGCTACTACTAAGAAGTCCGCACAATGACCAGAAGAGTGGAATACAGTTACACTGCCTGGATCAACAGCCAGGCCTGACAGTCTGAGAGAGATGAAGGTGCACATACTTTCATGTGGCAAAGCACAGGTGCTCCTCACACATGCACTGCCTTTTCCCTCCAAGTACTGTCTCTACAATGGCCATCACAAAGTGACAGAGGGAATGATGCTCTTGATTAAACTTGATCAGTTCAGTGGAACCCAAGGTGGAGTTAGCAATTGAGACTACTTTCCTCCAAAAAGGATTCAAATGACTCAACATAACAAGGCCCAGAAAATAAAACCACTGCTACAGGGTACAAACATCTCCTATTCCGTTTAGCAAATTCCTGGGAGCAAGATCACTACATGACAGCCTTATCAATGACACATTAGGTCTACAGAAGCAATTCCTCCAAGGAGCCACCAACTTAAAAAGGAAGGTGTTCTCCATGGTGACCAGGAAATCAGAAACTCAAAGCAGATAACTCAGTCCAGCCATTTCAGCCACACAACTCTAGACCATCTTAGATACTGAAAATCAACAAACTGAAGCCTCAGATGCATGTGATTAATCTCCAAGCTCGCTAAGGAGGGTGGTGGAGGAAATTGAGTGGACACTTACTGTGTGTGATGTGCTCGAGGAGAGTGCTCCGTGCGCAGAGGAGAGGCTGCTCTGATGACTGCAGAGGGAACTAGAAGACAAAACAGAGCACCACGTGTCTACCCAAAAAAGTCACTCCACTCACACGAGTCCCTCTCGGCTCTGTGGGCTAGATTCAACCTTGTCCCTAGTACCTAGGGAAGCCTTAGCTTCAGACCCATCATTCTTTCTCACCTCGGAACCAGTGATAGGATCCTGGTAGTTAGAAATGACCTAAAGGATCATTCACCATGAAATCTGGTACATCCTAGCCTGGGAAGCCTCCACAGCCACCTTCAGTCAACTATACCCACTAGCTCTTTAGAAAAAGTAAAAACAGAATTGCACTAAGAAAACTGCCATCCTTGGAGACCCCATTAAATCTGAATGAGGGGAACAGGTCCTGTGTTCAGAGTCAGAGCCTGAACTCCCACCAAATCCAGAGTTCAAATCAAATACTTCTGCTCCTGGCTATAGAGAGATGGAGGGGAACTCTACTCAAGAGACATAGGTAACAAACACACCCATTTTCCTACACCCTGTTCTAATAACTCTTAAGCCATGACAAGTGCAAGTCAAACACTTGCCATAAATACAACATCATTCTCACTCCACCTCATAGTGATGTGGAACCAGAGCTGGGAGGACAGGTGCATGGCACCCTTCTGGGGTCCAAGAATAGTAGCAGGGAGCTACTGGCCTCACACTATTCCCGCGGGACCCAGTGTTCTATGCCAGCAGAAGCATTAAAAGCAGGCAAAGTTTTCATATCTGGTGGTTTTGAGACCCAATCTGACCAATACTTAAGCTAGAGTATTAATGCAAAAGCAAAGGACATTAAGCAAGAGCCAACAAGTGTAGGGGCTCCAGGACTTTGTTCCAATGTACTTTTCTGGGCCCACATTTCCCCCATACCTGCTAAGCTGGGAGAGGGGGCTGCTGGACAGGGCCCCAGTGTGCTGGGATGCAGAGGGTAGAAGCGCAGTGCAAGAGGTGGTGCTGGGCAGGGAGCCCACGGATGGGAGGGTGGAGGGAGGGTCTGTTGTCTTTGGAGCTGGAACGGATGAAGTAGCTGTAAGAAACAGATCTGTTTAGCTCCAGAACCATTCCTATCGGAAATAAGCTTAGTATCTTGTGACATGTCAGGCTTATCTGAGACATATGTAAAGTTACATACCCTGGGGAAATGCCAAGTGTGTCACCAAATAGCCCCTTCTCTGTCAGATAGGACTACCAAAAGGACACATGCTGGTCAACCCTTCAAGACTCAGGCAAAGAGCAGAAAATCACACTTTCTAATTAAATCTCTCCTATAGTGTGGACATAATTCTCCCACCGAAATGAACCTGAGACTTAGATGCACCCAGAAAGAAAAGAGGTGCCAAGATTTGTATGTATAATTATAAAATGAGGGAAGTTTTTCTCAAAAGACACAGCAAGGGAAAATAAAACACTGATGGGTAAGACGACCCAAGAGTGCATCTACCAAATCAGGCTGACACTGCCAAAGCTCATGGCCAATTTTGGGCAGGAGCGGGTTAAAAACCTAAAATGCATACCTTGTGGAGAAATACATATGCCTTAAATCTGCAGAAAGAAAAGACACCTACTTTTAAAGCATAGTGAGAATCTCCTTGGTACGTGCTTGAAGAGATTAATCCCAGAGCATATAAAAGAGGTTATTAGGCTTCAGACAAGACACAGATATAATCAACCCTAGCTTGGAAAAGACTCAGTTTTCATGCTGTCCACATATAAACTCAGATATGTGCTTGGATATAAAACATCATTGTCTTTTCCAGTTAGGAAGGCAGGAGCAACCTTGACCCTCCTGCAGGATTCCCTCAGAGGCCACTGGCAAGCACTAAGAGGAAAGTGAGTCGAAAACAAATATAAGCAATAACAGGATCAACACACAACTAGGTCCATTCTTACAAAGAATTTTACATTCATGAATCGTTTTTACTGACTGTCTATTCCATGTATGAAACCTGTTCTTAGACAAACTGGATGATACAACAGATGTTCCACACTAAAACTAAGACCCCAAAGGGTACCTCCCTGAGCCTTGGATGACAGTAACAGGTTTGCAGCAAGGCCTCCCTTTTTCTCAAAGATCAACAAATGGGGAGAGGAGGTGGAAATGGAAGAAGAGAGGATGAGAAATAAAAACTTAAATGCCTTCTACGTTTTCCAGATATTTCAATTCTCCACCCCATGCCTGGACAAAAGAAACCTACAACAACTGCTGCTAGAATGAGAAGCTCCTCGGGCATCCCATAAAGCTCAGAGCTACCAACGTATCTTCCAAACAGCCCTCCAAAACCAAATCCTGGTGCCCCAAATCTGTCACTGCAATTCCAACTAAGGTTCACCTCTGCTGAAGTTCCATATCCACAATCCCAAAAAATTCCAATTAAAAAAAGTCTTTCTGGCTCCCACACCCATTTGACATACTGAATAAAGAAAGCAAACCACTATAAACAATCACAGAAAAGCTACCCAAGCACAAGAGAAAGAAGCAAATAAAACGCATTCACCTGTACTATAATTAGTGATCACTGAGCTGGGGACACTGCTGAACTCATTTTTTTCCCCCAAACATCCACAGCGAACATTTTATCTTTCTTCCTAAGCAACAGTCCCTTTAAGTCCTGAAGACAATGAGCATGTCTTTCCTGAACTAGGACAAGAATTTTTTGCTTTAAAAGTTCTTCATTATATTAGTGTGACAGCCTTTCTACCAACTTGGAACCCTGTGCATGTTTTAAATGCATACTCCACACTGCACTGGTGCTACAGCCTGAGTAGGGGAAGAATATGAGACTATCACCTCCTTCTTGCTGTAGCTTTGACATTTCTACTAACGCTTCCCTCTACCAGCTACCTACATAGGAATCTCTAATCGACCTGCTTAACCTTGACATGGAAATAAGAGTTGGTTTCTTTTAACCAATGAAGGTAGCTTCTCTCTGTTCCAATGATGGATAAGAAGCGGTTACCAGAAAACATGTAAAAGGGCTGTTTTGGAGAATTAGCCATTGGCCAATTGGTGTTATCCACATCACATTAGCTATGCCCTCTCTCTCTTTGCTTTCCACTAGCCATGGCGAGAATAGCGAACTGATATACTTACTGTCTAGTGTCTGCTGACTTCGACCACCACCATGTCCATTCTATAAGGAACAGAAGAGAAAGAAAACCCAAAAAAATCAAATTATTACCTAGAGGATGTTCTACGTGGATTCAGTGACAAGTATATAAAGATAATCAAGGAGCAATGATCTGTTTTACTCGATTTCTTAATAAATTAGAGGCAATAAAAGAAACTCTAATAAATGCCATTAATTGACATTTTTGAAAACCAGATTTGGTATTGAGAGAAATAACATGGACGCAACATAAGGCTCAAATCACAGGAAGCAATAAAACAGCCCTAAAACAATTACTAAAATGTCTAAATATACAAAGAACTCAAAGTCCCATTATAGTTACTATGGCATCATATCTCTTATAAGTTGTCTCCTGAGTACTACTCAAGCAAGAAAGAAAAGGTTTCCAAATTATTTAAAAAATAAAAAAATAACTCCTATATCAGGAGTTGTCATATTTTATATTACTAGCAAAATGACTCTCAGAAAAAAAGAGGTGCTTCTTTGAAACATGGCTTTTCTGATGTAGGTGGATAAAGAGTAGGTTAGGGCACTGTGGTAGCTCTAAAAAGAGCAAAAACTGCAAACAACCAGTGGAAGCTAACCATAAGATATTTCAATGGAATTAACACGCAAGAGAAAAGAATCCTCAGAAAAATGACTTTTGGCCGGGCGTGGTGGCTCACGCCTGTAATCCAAGCACTCTGGGAAGCTGAGGCAGGCGGATTGCTCGAGGTCAGGAGTTTGAAACCAGCCTGAGCAAGAGTGAGACCCTGTCTCTACTATAAATAGAAAGAAATTAATTTGCCAACTAATATATAGAGAAAAAATTAGCCAGGCATGGTTGTGTGTGCCTGTAGTCCCAGCTACTCAGGAGGCTGAGGCAGCAGGATTGCTTGAGCCCAGGAGTTTGAGGTTGCTGTGAGCTAGGCTGATACCACGGCACTCACTCTAGCCTGGGCAACAAAGCGAGACTCTGTCTCAAAAAGAAAAAAAAAGAAACATGACTTTGCCTCCACAGCCTAAAGAGGGGAGACATGGCATGAAGCAATCAAAAGTAGAAAGTGTGCTGGGCCTGGTGGCTCACGCCTGTAATCCCAGCACTCTGGGAGCCAGAGGCAGGAGGATCGCTTAAGGTCAGGAGTTTGAAACCAGCCTGAGCAAGAGCGAGACCCCGTCTCTACTAAAAATATAAAGAAATTAATTGGCCAACTAAAAATATATAGAAAAAATTAGCCGGGCATGGTGGTGCATGCCTGTAATCCCAGCTACTCATGAGGCTGAGGCAAAAGGATTACTTGAGCCCAGGAGTTTGAGGTTGCTGTGAGCTATGCTGATGCCACAGCACTCTAGCCAGGGCAGCAGAGTGAGACTTAGTCTTAAAAAAAAAAAAAAAAAAAAAAAAAAGTAGAAACCGGCCAGGTGCAGTGGCTCACACCTGTAATCCCAGCAGTTTGAGAGACTCAGACAAGAGGATCCCTTTAGTTCAGGAGTTTGAAGTTGCAATGACACTGCACTCTAGCCTGGGTGACAGAGTGAGCAACTCAATCTCAAAAGAAAGAAAAGGAAGAAAGGATGGGAAGGGGTGAGGGGAGGGGTAGGGGAGGAGAGGTAAGAAGGAGAGGGAGAGGAGGAAAGGGAAGAGGATGGGGAAGGGGAAGGGAAGGGAAGGAGATGGGGGAGGGAAGGGAAAAGAGAAAAGAAAAGGAGGGGAGGAGGACAGGGAGAGGATAGGGATACAAACAATAAAATAGAACTACTGGGGGGAAAAACTCTGAAGTTAGAAGAAAGATTTTGGTCAGGGAAAAAGGGAAACACAACATATCTCACTAAATATAGAAATATAGGTAGAGAATAATCAATGTTCTTTCTCATCTTTGCTTCAGTCTAAACTAAGGTCCACTCCCTACTAACTGTTACAATGAGCTATGATCACGCCAGCCTAGGAGGCAGAGCAAGACTGCTTCTTTAACTCAAAATCAAAAATACAAAAAAGAAAAGGCACCGAACAGAAAGCATAGAAAAGGGGTCAGGCAACAGCAATGATCATACATGAAGAATATTCCTTTCCACCTTGAAAATCATTTCAAATGATGGACACACCAACACAACAGAGGGACCATGTTATTTGGGTTGGGGAATATTCTAGACAACAGAATAGCAGTGCGAAAGCAAAGAACTGTCAAGAGTCAAGAGAGAGCATAAATCTAGAGAAGAAACTGAAATCAATTAACTAAGCAAGGAAGGAGATGAAAAATGATGGAAGGAACAAGAGCAGGAGGTCAAGTTGGAAGAGGAACTGAGATGCCCTGCAGATGACCGGGATTGACATGTGGATAGAATATGGTCTGATTTACGTTGTAGTAACAGGACAGACCAACACTGTCCAAGAGAACTTTTTGTAATAATGGAAACATTCTATGTCTACATGGTCCCAAGCTATAGCCACTAACTGTATCTAGCTAATAAGCATTTAAATGTGGCTAGTGTTTCTAAACTGAATGTTTAATTCTTTATTTAATTTTGATTAAGTTTAAACAACCACATGTGGCTAGTGGTTGCCATATTGGCAAGTACAGAAATATATTTCATATTAAAGATGACAAATCAAGAATATGGCTTTTAGGCCAGGCGCGGTGGCTCAAGCCTGTAATCCTAGCTCTCTGGGAGGCCGAAGTGGGCAGATCGTTTGAGCTCAGGAGTTCGAGACCAGCCTGAGCAAGAGCGAGGCCCCATCTCTACTATAAACAGAAAGAAATTAATTGGCCAACTAATATATACAGAAAAAATTAGCCGGGCATGGTGGCACATGCCTGTAGTCCCAGCTACTTGGGAGGCTGAGCAGCAGGATTGCTTGAGCCCAGGAGTTTGAGGTTGCTGTGAGCTAGGCTGACGCCACGGCACTAACTCTAGCCTGGGCAATAAAGTGAGACTCTGCCTCAAACTAACTAACTAAATAACTAAAACTAACTAACTAACTAAATAACTAAATAAATAAATAAATAAAAGAATATGGCTTTTTAGGCTGGGCGCGGTGGGTCACGCCTGTAATCCTAGCTCTCTGGGAGGCCGAGGTGGGTGGATCGTTTGAGCTCAGGAGTTCGAGACCAGCCTGAGCAAGACTGAGACTCCATCTCTACTATAAATAGAAAGAAATTAATTGGCCAACTAATATATATAGAAAAAAAAAAATTAGCCGGGCATGGTGGCACATGCCTGTAGTCCCAGCTACTTGGGAGGCTGAGGCAAGAGGATTGCTTAAGCCCAGGAGGAGTTTGAGGTTGCTGTGAGCTAGGCTGACGCCATGGCACTCACTCTAGCCTGAGCAATAAAGTGAGACTCTGTCTCAAAAAAAAAAAAAAAAAAAAAAAAAGAATATGGCTTTTTAAATTAAAACATGAATAAACCCAGAAAAATTAACAGGTGAAAAAATGACAGCAAAAAAATTTTCTGCGTGTAGAAAGCATATAGAGGATGGTAACTGACTCAGCTGACCTGGAGATGCCAAATCCTAGGCTAGTAGTAAAGAAGAGAGAACAGTCCAACTTGTACCATCAAGGAACCATACCAAATACCTCAGTACTGATCTACACCAGCTAACTTTGGAAGTGGAAGTGGAGGTGAGGCTAAATGTAGGAAGACTGGCTTAAAATCTGCAAAGCCTTAGATGTCCTTGTCTTCTAGAGGATGACTTCCTCCTCCCAGCTTCTCCCACAGGCTCTACACATCACTGGGAGGGCAACATATGGCTCAGCTAAGGTACTATAAAAAACGATGGATCCAGTCAAAGTAGACAGAGTGAAGAATGTAATCCCAGCCTTCTGTTACCATTAGGTCTCAGGACACTAATGGACAGAGCTGTGCCCTACAAGAGACAGACTAGAAGAATCTTTTCTGGGGAATCCACATTAGCTCATATTTGCCCTGTGCCCCTTCACACTGACTGAGACAATCAGTCAATTTATCAGTATTAAGAATATGAAAAGGGGCTGGGCACGGTGGCTCACACCTGTAATCCTAGCACTCTGGGAGGCAGAGGTGGGAGGATTGCTTGAGCTGAGGAGTTTGAGACCAGCCTGAGCAAGAGCAAGACCCCATGTCTACTCAAAAAGTAGAAAGGAATTAGCTGGACAACTAAAAAAAATAATATATACATACACATATATATGTGTGTGTGTGTGTGTGTGTGTATATATTAGCCGGGCATGGTGGCGCGTGCCTATAGTCCCAGCTACTCAGGAGGCTGAGGCAGGAGGATCGCTTGGGCCCAGGAGTTTGAGGTTGCTGTGAGCTAGGCTGATGCCACGGCACTCTAGCCCGGGCAACAAAGTGGACTCTGTCTCAAAAAAAATAAAAAAATAAAAAAAATAAGGAAGCTGGGTATGGTGGCTCATGCTCATGTCTGTAGTCCCAGCTACTTGGGAGGCTGAAATGGGAGGGTTGCTTGAACCCAGGGGTTCAAGATCAGCCTGGGCAGTATAGTGAAACTGTCTCTACAAAAAATGATAGGAAAGGAAAAAAATATGACAAACAGATCTGGCTTCTTTACCTATAATGGGATATTTTTAACTAAAGCTGGGTGGAAAATACGTAATTTTAACACAATAACATCTAATGGTGGTCCAGCAGCAAATACAGTCACGGAAAATGAGTCAATTATGGGAGAGAGGAGTTCGGGAAATACTCAGAGAGGTGGGCAGGGTCAAATCATGTAAAAATACTCAGTGCCACAGCCAAAATGCATATGCTACACTGAGGCTTGGATTTCTCCACAGAGTCCGTGTGCCTGTGGATCCATCCACATCCCTGAGTGCACAGGTGCTACTATAGAGAAGCCCACTATATCTACACGCAAGGAATTACAAGGACTCTACTGGAAAAATCAGCCAATTTCTAAAGTAAACTCTTATCCAAAAAGCATAATTTACCAAACTAAACACGAACTTCCAAATAAGGTACCCTGAGAGAAGAAAACTGAAACACCATTTACCATGATGGTTCCTGGAGCTGACTCTGATGGACTCGGAGGGCTTTGGTATGCGATCCTGTTATGCACAGAACTTGGGTCATAGGAGGAAGACGTCGTTACTGGACTAGTGGAGCTGAGGGATGAGCTGGTCAGACTGGAGGAGGTAATGACTGAAGTTGTATAGGTGGAGTTCTGCACTGCGCTAGTCACTGGTAAAGAGGTATTCAAAGGCTCACTAAAAAGAATCAAAGGTATTAGACATAAATTTATGTTACTTTACATAGTTTCAGGAAACAGAACTAGGTCATCAATTGATTGTCATATGCTTTATTTATTGTTTATTC